>APFE031507487.1:119301-142994 GCA_000404065.3 Pinus taeda
TAAGTATAAACTTAGGAAAATTAAAATATTAATGTGTATTAATATAATTTTGGGTTAGAAGGTTCTAAGAGACGAGGATCAAGCCAAATCTAATCTTAGTCATTGATTAGGGACTTAATCTTGGTCGTTGAAGACTCAACAGGAAAAGTATAAGAAGAGGCTTGAAGGTCAGTTGGAGATACACCAAATTGATCAGTCAATTCGATTTTTATGGAGCGGGGTTTGCTTAGAGAATCAAACCAGTGATCTATTGCAGTGAGGGGTAGTTTGGCATGAGGTCGAGAATACATAGCAGAGATAGTGCCGGAGAGACCACACAGAGGCAGCTTGGGCTAACGCAGAGGTAGCCAGAGCTGATGCAGGAGCTTGGAGGGCTAACACTGAGGACACATAGTTGACGCAGAGGCTAGCAGAGTTGACACAGAGGGTTGAGGAGCTGTGCTGGGTGATTTTCGTGGGGCAGGTTGAGTGATGGTGAGCTGACGCAGAGCTGTAGGAGGGTGACACAGTTCCAGAGGGAAGCTTGGAGCAACTTTCGCTGTCCAGCTAAGGACCAATCATTGTGGAGCTCATCATTGGTTGCTGATTAGCCGAAATGTCTGTCTCCGCAGAGAGGTACTACTGCCAAGGGCATTCTCTTTTGGGTGAGCCATTTCTGGCACCCTAGTTGTATTCAAAAACTGCATAATAATAAAACCCTCATATTTGCTGCACCGGTTTTCCAACATTGGGTTTTTCCGGGGACGATTGTCCAAAGATAACGGAGTCCCTTGTGTGATTGTCTCAGTTATTTCAGTTGCTGATCTATATATGTGTTAAGGCTGCATTTGTGTTTATTTTCGGTATTTATATTTATAAATAACTTGTTAATGAACAAGTAGGAGAAAATAAACCAGATAATGCAGTAGGGATTTCTAACGTGTTAGACTTAAAAATTTCAACACTTCTCTACCTCTCAACTATAACTATCTTCTTCTTGGTACAAATATAATTTTGGTACACTTATCTCTAGCTTTACATTTGGTTGTGAAGATATTCTACCTCAATAATCAATCTTCCTTTGGTGCTTGTTGCTTTGTTAGTGCAAATGTCCCTCTATGCGTCATCTAGTTTTCTCCTTGTCATATTGTTGTTGCCACTAGTTCTTTGTCTTCTAAAGATTTTGTGTGTGCTAATTGGGCTCTTTGTTTAGTTTTGTATGCATTCTCTCTTTGTGGACACTCAAATGACTTATGTCATCATGCTTCACAAATATAGTTGTATATTTGTGGCTGATAACCATCATACCTCTTCCTTGTCCTCTAAAATTTCGATGAACTACCTTGGCATTTTCCAATTGCACAATATTTTCTTTCCTTTCGGTCTTCTTGTTGTGTGCTTCTTCCACCTTCTGGCCAATGCATCTTCCACCTTCTATGTAGAATTGCAACCTCTGCCTCATCCTCTACCAAAATTCCATCCATATGCATTGCATGCTTATTTCTCCTCTACTTGTGCCCATTGATCTTATATCATATGCATTTCATGCAAGGTAATTTTATCTTGAATTGTTAATTTTAACCCATTTACTTGACACTTATTGGCCATAATCCTTGTTGTGTCCCTCTCGAATTGAGATGTTATAAAACTCTTTTGTATACTAATGTACAATATTGTCCTTTTGTTGCAAATTTTTCTATTGTCTAAACAATGTTCATTCTACTCTATGCAAAAGAAACTTTTCTCACAATTTAATGACTATCTTGTTCGATCTCCTTACCTCCTCTTAACCCTTCCAAATTTGCTCATGTTGCACAAGATTGTACCTAATTGCAGAATCTCCCTTCAAATTGCTACAGATAGATCTCCTCGTCTAAGGGTCTTTAATTATTTCAAATGCAAGTATCTCTCCATTTGGCTGTGCCAATCAATCAATCCTTTTTCCTTCAAGCTTCCACCATGATGCTCCAACTCCTTACCTCATCTTTACTCTTTTGAATTTACTCATGTTGAACAAAATTGTACGGAATTGCAGCATCTCCCTTCAACTTGTTACTCACAAATCTCATCCTTTGATGGTCTTCCATTATTTCAAATTCAAAATATCTCTCCATTTGGTTGAGACAATCAATCATTTCTTTTTCCTTCAAGCTTCCACCATAGCAGGAAATTTCAATCTTTGTTTCCCTCTTGCTCTTCAAGGACCTTTCAACCTATGTTCTGACATCTCTATCTTTGACTTTTTCTTCTGCCTCTTTTGATTCCATGTCACTCTCCTCAACTTCTCTAACCTGGTGTTTTCTCTCTAGTTCTTCTAACCTTATTGTTAGTATTTACAGTGCTGTATTCACTTTCATTCGTCCACTTCTTGCTATTTATTCTAACTTATGATCTCTTGTCATTGTCTTCTCTAAGCACTTCCTCTAACTTATTCCTCTCTATCCTAGATCTCTACCTCGCTCTGACATGAAATGGTGCAGTTAGGGGCATGACATGCCCAATTGACCACCTTCTACCATTGCATAGCTTTCTCTAACTCTCAATTAGAACAAAGGTACACTAAGATTAATGCGCATTCACTCACATACAGAACAATGCAGAAACAGAGCATACATCATAGGGAAAATAGTCTACTCATTGTCATTAACAATTTTAATACATAAGTTACATATATGCATACGCTCTCAATGCTCTACTACTTGGCTTACAACCAACTTACTGATAATTCTTACTAACTTTGATATAATCACTGGTCAACCTTACAGAATTGGCTACCTATATTTTGACACAATCCCTGGTCAACCTTACAGAATTGGCTACGTATATTTTGATACAATCAATGGTCAACCTTACAAGAATTGGCTACCTACATGATCTCACCTCCTAATAGGCTAATTGACTCTAACGGCTAAATCTATTTATTCTTTGCTGGTTGCCTATTTTTCTTCCTTGTGAACTCTTCACCTGCCTTAGCCGGTTCAGCTTCTATTTGGGATGTTCAAATTCCATAAGACCTTTCAACTTCTGCTTCTCTGTCATCTGCAACCATTCATCTTCCTCCAGTGCGTTGTCACACTACTCCCTGTTGTGCTTGTCATGCATGCTCTTTGTCGTTCTGAACTTCCAGGATGCTATCCTTCGTGCACTGCTCTTCCCGTCATGCAGTTCCCTGCTCCACTCCTAAACTATGTACTTCACCATCCTCTTGCACTTGTGCTTTTTCATCCACGCTTCCATATTTTGTGCTTCTCTTTTGTCATGTGCCTGCTTCTGTCATGTTCTCCTCTATTGTAATTCTCTATTCTGTACTCATACTCACTATTATCTTGGATGCTTTTAACCCTCTCAGCTCTAGTAAAAACATGTATGGTGTCTCTATTGTTCTAAGTAAACATAACACTGCATCCAATGACATATATTCAAAGCAGAATAAGACTTAGTATTTGTCATTCACAGATTGTTAGGCTACAGTTATGATTACTAACTCAATTAATACACGAAATACTAGGTCTTGTCCTTAGAAGATACATTCTCTTCCATTAAAACTAAATAGTCTGAACTCTCTGTGTAGAGTGACCTCCAAAATAAAATAATTATAGCGAATCTGGACGTTTGCAATAAAATGATGGTTATGAACAGTTCATTAAGATACCATTTATGCAACAGTAAGCGATGTTAATATCAAATGAGATGGCTTACTTCCCAATTTGCTCAGCTTATTGGTTTCTGAAAACTATTTTAGTGTTCAATGACTATGGCTTTCATGCAAGGTATCCAATTATGGCTTATTAGTCAAGCCAATGCCTAGGAAAAAGGCATCAAGTATGGAATGGAAAACAACAATCAATCTTCTTTAGACAGTAAACAGATTGGAATGCCTCTAGCAATTAGTGTTTCCATGGTGTATGATTATAAATTTGCATTTAATGTACTAAATTTAGGTAACCAGATTGTGGTAACTCTTGCTGGAGAGTCACATACAACAAACATCTGAAATCACCTTTCAGCACAATCTCCTAGTTAGGAACCAAATTGTTGCATATTGTAAAGCTAAGTTATCGGAAACGTGCCTCCAAAACTTCATAAACGCCATTCAGCGTTTCGGAAACGGAAATGGGTATGAAATGGCACTGAAACGGCAAATGTTTTAGTTTTTTTGGAAACGCAGGATCTTATTTCTGAAATGTTTCAGTTTTTTTGGAAATGCAGGATCCTATTTCTGAAATGTTTCAGTATTTTTGGAAATGCAAGATCCTATTTTTGAAACATTTTGGCCATTTTTAAGGGTTTTGGACCCGTTGACAGAGTTGTCTGTCTTGGATATGACGTTGAGTGCCATGTCTCATATGACTTTGTTTGATGAGGAGGCACCAATAATTGCATCTTCTAGTGCACATGGCAGCAATGTTGATGTGGATCTTAATTTACATGGATGAAGACATATTTGATGATATGTAAATGTAATTTATGATTATGTTTTAAACTTTTGAACAATGATTATTGAATACCTTAATATGTCATATGATAATAGACTGCTAATCATAGTTCATTTTGTAATTTGTACTATGTAGTGTGCATTTAGCATTATTAATTTTGGTGATGATGTTGATGATTGAAATTGGAAACATAAACTTGATGATATGTTAAATGTTATAATAATTATTAATGATGATGACAATGTTTAAACTTTATGCTGAATTGATGATGATGACTTGTTTCTGTTGAATTCATGATGATGATTATGTATTTTTAAATATAGAATCTAGATTCTAAAAAATGAATGTTATATATAGTTTTATTTTTTCATATATATATTCCGTTTCCTTCCCATATCGTAATCCGGATTTTTTGAAAATTTGCTATGTCCGTTTCAAACTCTGTTTCCATATCCATTCCAGTGCAACTTAGTAGTAAAGTCATTATTTTTTTGTTCAGATAAAAAGGACACTATTGAATTGTTTCTGTGGATGATCGCCATTGCCATATCATCCATTGTCAACAACAACCCATTCATTTAGTGTTATACTGGCATTGTTTTTATGGTGTTTCACAAGTCTGCTTTTTCTTGCTTTGTAGTGTGTGAACTTATATAAGAGAGTCATGTTGTCTTTGTTATCATCTGCAGAACAAGAACAAGAGAGTCAATGAAGAGCTGTGGAAAGAGGCACACACATATGGTGATATCCAGCTGGTGCCTTTTGTGGATTACTACAGTCTGATCACTTTGAAGACTATTGCCATCTGCACTTACGGGGTATGGTCATCTTTAGTAAGCGAACGTTTCAGTTTGGCATCTTTTAAAACCAAAGTGCTTTTGGTGTGTTCTGAGAAATTTCATTATATTGCTTAATGGTATATGATTTTTGTTAGCTAAAATGGATTTGAAATGCACTTTCTGAACCTGCAGACCAAAGTTGTATCTGCACAGTACATAATGAAAACAGATGATGATACATTTGTGCGAGTGGATGAAGTCCTCTTAGCTCTAAATGAGACAAAAACCACAAAGGGCCTTTTGTATGGGTTAATATCCTTCGTCTCTGAGCCACACAGAAATGAAGAAAGTAAATGGTATATTAGCAAAAAGGTAAGGATGGTAGGCAATTTCATTCAAACTTGAATTATAAAGCTGGGATTCTTCATTTAGAAAACCGTTTGGATTTTATAACTTGTCTAATGCAGGCTACTTTACTGCCTTAGCATTATGATAAAACCATGTCACATATATAAATGCAGGAATGGGCACAAGAAGTTTATCCTCCATGGGCTCATGGTCCAGGTTACGTTATTTCTGAAGACATTGCCAAATTTGTTGTAGAAGGTCATCGAGAGAATAAGCTAACGGTGGGTCGTCTTTTTCTCTTACAATTTGCATTTGGTGCTATTGGATCCCATCAGTAGTAACATTGGTTTTTTATCTGAGCCTTTCATTTAGGATCTGACTAGGTTAATGTGGATTTTGTAGCTTTTCAAGCTGGAAGATGTTGCTATGGGTATCTGGGTTGAGGAGTACAAGAAAAGTGGCCATAAAGTCTATTACGTTAACAATAATCAGTTTTTTAACAATGGTTGTGAACCAGACTACGTCATTGCACACTACCAAGGACCAAGATCAATCTTGTGTCTTTGGCAAAAGCTTCAGCAGGGATCTGGCCCTGTTTGTTGTGAATGATGCCCTGTGATAGATGGTGTATTTTCTACTCTAATGGCTAATGCATTACTGATGGATGAGAACGGTCGTACAAGATTCTTTCCACTGTAACAAACAGTGTACATATTACAAAAAGAGCTACTGTTTTGTACATCGAGTATAGGCAAACATTCATTTATTCATAGAGAGCTGGCTGAGCAATGTTGCTAACAATACGTTCAGCATTGAATGTATTATCCGCTACCTTCCTTTAAGGAAGATATTTTGAATGGAAAATTTTTGAAGGCTGTTTCCATCCTCTTGAATGTTATTATTGAACTGCATATATCTACAACATGTCTACACTCTAGCAAAGTTGTCAGATTCGGCTACAGGAACGACACAGTAGGCCAAAGGTTAAGAGTTGAGTCAGATTCTGCAAAAAGGTTTGGCTATGATAAATATATAAATTAAAAAAGGTTAAGAGTTGAGTCAGATTCTGCCAAAAGGTTTGGCTATAATACATATATAAATTAAAAAAATACTCTTTTGGTTTCCAAGCTTGATGGAGCCTCCTCAAAATGTTAAATCTAACATACACATATATATATTCATCTTTGATTTAAAGTTTTTATCAAGTGTATTTCTGCCCACCAATGGGATGCTATCATCAAGATTGTGTGAAGCTCATACACACACATATATCCATCTTTGATTTAAAGTTTTTATCAAATATATTTCTGCCCACCAATGGGATGCTATCACCAGGATTATGTGAAGTTTCATTCCCTCAAAGGTGGCTTCCACCCTCAACCCCTCCCCATGAGATTTGAACCTAGGACCTGGTGGGAATTTAGCCCCACACAAACCAATTAGTCTACATTATATGATTATAATCATTGGCTTAACATTGTATTAATTGATACCTTTCAAGTTCATTGTGACATTTCTCCTTAGATGTCTTACATTTTGTTATTTAATGTCAACATATAATATATAGGGGTGAAAGGGTATTTTTAATGTATTGAAAACAAAGATATATGAGGGGTTTAAATAACAATAATAATAATCTAACTCAAGTCACAACTCAGCAAATATTAAATTAACCTGCGAACCACCTTGTTTGTGGTGCTACAACTTTCAAGTATGCAGCAATTTGATTGCATAGTCTACATAGTTGTATAATTAAGTATTGTTTTGTTTTTTTGTGGAGTTTTGTACTAGATTAGCCTACACCTTTAAAGATTTCTGACGACATATTTGTTGGCCTTAAATGATCTTCTTTTTCTTCATTATTTGATTCCAAAAATTCTTTCTACAAAATGAGATGCTCTTTGTAGTATAATTAAGTATTGTTTTTATTATTATTATTATTATTATTTATTTTTGGTTTTTGGGGGAGGCCTTTTTACTAGATCAGCCTATACCCTTAAAAATTCATGACGACATATTTGATTGCCTTAAATGCTCATCATCTTCTTCTTCCTCTCCATTGAATGATTCTGAAAACCCTCTCTACAACATGGGATGCTCTCTCTAGTAAACATTAGTGCATATAAGAGAGAATAAATTGTAAAACTTGAGAGATAAACCCTTAAACACCAAACATAACAAGGCATTCACTATAAACAACACACAAATATAGAAAGAACAACCCTTAAGATAAGCTAACACCATTAAATATTCCTTGTACAAGGAATCACTCCAGAAGCTATGGTTCTAAAACAATACAATTTTTTGACAGATATCCAACATTAATACTTGTGTATTTATATTTTTCATGAGTAGTCATAGGGTTTTATGCCAACCATCTCTTGTTATTATATTCTTTCATTTTAATTACATAGTGAGTCTATTTTATTATTATGATTGCATTACATTCATCATCCTTTTAGGTAACTCCCTAGGTACTCTGTATTTACGAGGGAAATTTTGAAGCCTAAAATGTACATTTTAAGGAAAATAATAAAATAAGAGATAATTTTTAAAGAAACAAAAGGGAGACACATTTTTATTTTATTTTTGAATTATCCCCTTATAGATTGTTTCAAATATCAAGTGTAGGCATTTGTTGCATGCAAAATTAAATGATGCGTCTAACGATTACTTATTGTACATACTTTTAAGTAGACCTACATCGATAAAATTTTGAAATGCGTGAAAAAATTGTGTTTCTAAATTCTGCATCAAGTGAATAGGCACTCTACACACTTTTGGGTAGACCTAGACCGAGAAAAAAATGGAAATACATGAAAGCATTGTGTTTCCTTCCATATGACACACAACTTTCTCAGCTTAATGAGAACTATACTTCAAAACAAGAACTCTAGCCCTAGAAACCCATCTTTTCTGTAAAAATATGAAAAAGGCCCCTAAATCAAAAAGTGGTGCTATTGGTTTACACATTCTTTTAGGATTAAATTACAAGATTTTTCAACCATGACAATAAAAACCAATATAAGACCAATAACATTATTATAAAAAAACTTAAAAATCAACAATTAAATTAAATCAGAGAGTGGTTTTACCAAAAGAATTTTTTTTATAAGTCAAAATTATAGTTCATTTGAAATCTTAGCGTTAAAAACTAGTATTATTGCAATCAAAACTTAAAAATCAACTATCAAATTGAAACATATGACTAGCAGTAGCATTTCTATTTTTAATTTAATTTAAAATTGAAACATTTTTTAAACATGAATTTGAATGCTTTTCATAGTCATAATGTTAGTGTCCTATGTCTAGGAATCTTAGTCTTGTTAGTCTTGCTATGTATCAAAGTTGTAAATATTAGTCATGAATCAATTGATTATTATTGTTTAAAAGGTCTAGGTCTAGATTGGGTATCATGTAAGGCTTGTCATTTTGATTAAGAGGCCAATGTTTACAATTATGTTTTTCCTTACAAAGGGCAATCATGAAAGGTCTTTGGTCACTTGTAAAATGGTACAAAAGTCATGTCACAAGTCTTTAGTTAGTGTCAATGGTTTAGTTCCATCTTAAGTTAGAGTAAGTAGACCACCTAAGTTTGGTAATAATGTCTTCATCAAAGCAATCATGCAATGATCGTGACAAAGTTTTGGAGGCTTTCTTACATCTGTTTGGATGTCATTTCAAAAGGATAACATGTGATCTCAACAAAGGATAATAGTCAGAGGACAATCATTTGAATTCCCAATGCGTTGCATTTTAAGAAAAAACGTTGCGCATTCATGATATTTCTCTCCAAATCATAATTAGCATGTTCACTCTCGCTCCAGGCCATTCATGGTGATCATTTAAACTTGCCTTATTATCCCTTAGCGCTCAACTCTTCATTATTGACATCAAAAAACTCAAGAGGTCTGGTTCTTTCGCTACGAAAGGGAGGCAGGGGCATTGCAAATCCACACAGTGTTCATTTTTTCGCATCTTAACAGTCCAAATCCTCTCACAGGTACAAATTCGATTTTCCCTTTGTCCTTCAGTGATGACAGAACTCTGAAATTTCATTTTCAAGCCATAACACACCGTTTAGAGCTTGCAAATAGGATAAAATTGCCATCACTGCCTTTTTGAGATTCACTGCATTTTTTCCTCTTTTGCGTTGCGTTTTCATCCCATCCCGCTGCAAGTCCACACAATGAGACTTTTCCTTCTTTTCTCGTTGCCAACTTGCCTTTTCACTGTGAGAGCCTCTGCATGCAAATTGTTGCCTTGGTCCAAAGGCTGTAACTAGGATTTTTCCCTTAAAATTTATGCTCAAGGGTGTTTAGAGGTCTAATTTTCTTTAGCGCTGGGTATTTGGATTGTGCGTTGCGACTATCCCTAGTTTAATATTTTGTCAACAATTACAAAATTTCGAGTCCTCTAGGGTTTGCCTGAGAAAGTTTGTGTTTGTGATTTTTGGTGAAATTGTCGGGTTGTGTTTTAAGATATTGTCACAAGATTTAAAAACCATAACACCTCCATTATTGCCCAAACAAGTTGATTCATAAATTCAAATATCCATTGCTGCAAATGTGAAACCATGTAAACACCAGAAGACAAAAAACACAAAGGGGGAGCCATTGTACGTTTTGAACCATAGGACATCACGACCATTAATGTAGATCCAACCATTAGGATGGCTTTTGAATAAGTAGGACGAATGAGATTTTGTGAGAGAATTTAGGGATATCATATGAAATTGACAAAGGAATTTGCTAGGGGTTTTGATGGTGTACAAGCAAAGGGGGAAGTATGACTTTTCTAGTCTTAATTCAATCAATAGCTGAGGCCACTGAGATACCTTTGAGGGGAGAGGAATGGCTCAAAGGAATGGATTTTGATTTAGTTTCTTTCAAGGAATTTCTCAAGCCAAAACATAGGAAAGGGTATGGTTCATTTGTTCCAAGGAGTTATTTACAAGATCATCATATCAAACTGTTGGAGGTCATCCAAAGGTACTTCACAAGTGAGGGGAGATTCAGTAGGGTGTATCACTATCACATTAGGTTCTTAATGCATTTTACTAGCAAGAAAGCTTTGAATCTTCCCTATTATTTGTTTAGGAGTTTATGTAAAATGGCTGACCGAGTTCAAACTAAAGGAAGTCAAGTAGAGGCCATTTTGTTCCATTTTTCATTAATTAAATTGCTGGTAATGAAGGAGCTTGAGAAGAAAGAGTATTCATGGCAGGAGTTCTTGGTTTCTTTAGGATGGGCATCTCAATCTTCAAACAATCAAAATACTAAGAAATACACTCCTTCAGTTGTGATTAAAGAAGCTTCACCTGCAGCAACAAGATTAGTCAAGAAACCTTTGACTAAAAGCAAATTGGTTGGTAAGAAAAGTGCTACGAAGCTACAAATTTCCCCTGAGGTAGAGAAGGTGGCATCCCCTGAGGTAGAATAGGTGGTAAGGGTGCCAAGAACTAGCGCTGCAACCAAGAGACTACTTGTGGTTCCTCCGTCATCACCAATTCAAGTCATGGAATCAGAGAGCACACAAAGAGAAGTGGAAATTGATGAAAAGGACTAGAAAATAGGGGAGTTACAAGATCAGTTGGACAAGGCCCAAATGACAATAGCTTACTTGCATCAGAAGAATAGGGAGCTCAGGCGTAAAGTGTTTCAAGAGACTATACAACCTAGAAGAGAAGAGCCACCAAAGGAAACATTGACACATGTTGACAAAGGCAAAGGTAAAATGGTCATTGATGTTGAAGAGTTAAAGGAGCTAGTTGAGCATTCTAGGAGACCTAGGACTAGGTCTGCTACTAAGGTACATATGCAAGAAAAGGAGTTTGTTCAGCCTATGGTTTTTGATAAACAAAAGGAATTCTAGAAGCTACTGGAAAATCTTGAAGGGATACAAGATCAAGTAGATCAATTTGCAAAGAAAGATCATAGAGACAAGTTAGCCTTGTTTAGGGAGGTAGAGGCTATTATACCAGTCCTTGACAAATCTAAGTATAAACTAAATTGGAACTTGCCTCTACATAGGCAAGTACACAATTTATATGTACAAAACTTGGTCCTCAAAAGAAGACTCAGGTTGGTGAAGAGCAAGCTCACTGAAATCAAAGAAGCTGGAAGGAAGAGGAAGATAGGTAGTTGGACTTACTTGCAGAGGCTAGTACAAAGGTGAATATCTAGCAGGAAACCTCAGCTCAACTCTGAGGATATCAGAATATCCTTTTTGGCTCAGGATATCAGAAAAGATAAAATTTTGATGAAAATTGCAAAAACGCAGCAAGGGGCTTATTGCATTTTTCATATATAAATTTTGACAATTGTGGGATAGTGAAGTTGGAATTTTTGTTGTCATGAGGGAGTTCTATGAAGGTTCCAACACTCATTTTGATGTTTCCAACATTTCACATTAAGGAAAAGTCACCATGTGTTTCAATTTTGGAGGCACTGTGAAAACAAACCAGTGCACTGCGAAAATGGGGTATAGGTTAGAGGGATGCCTACATGCATTTTGAATTTGTTTTAGGAGGACCAACACCATCATAGGGGTATGGGAAGCATACCCATTTACTTCTTTTTGATAGACAAGGGTCACAACCATACAAAGCATGGAAGCCACTTCAATGACCTGCGAGTCTGCCTAATGTGCGGCGAGTCTGGACAGTCAACTCTATTTCGGTTTCAAATTTCGAATTTTGGCTCCTAGAAGTAGTTAAATCGTATGGATAGGTGGCATAAGGTCTTAGGAGATGTAATTAAATCTGAATTGAAAATATTCTAAGTCAATGATGTATTAGACAGTGATTGGTAGTAGGTGGAAGTAATCCTATTTTTCAGTATATGCATAATTTAGTATTTGGATGCATCTAGTTAAAGTTGGTTTTGGTCAATGAATTTGACCACCTAGAGGAGGAGATCGAATCTTTAATGATCTATAAAGACATCAAAATCATTGTAAATGGTTTTGTTGGTTGACATTGGGAAAAAGACTTTGTGCACTGTATTTTTGAAAACTTTTTATTAGTGAATGAATGAAATACAGAGGTGGAATTTGCAGGAATTCTTGAGTCAAAATTTGGGTGGTTTTGTGCTCCTTTGGTCTTGTAAGTTATCTATGTGTTTAAATATCTTTAATGTGAATCTTCTTGCTTGGAAAACCAAATGATTAATTCATAATTCATCTTTAATGAATCGTCCATTTTAGTTTCCCAAGGTACCAATGTTTTCAGCTTAAAGCAACACTTTGGAATTCATCCATGATTTGATGCTCTAATGTATTTTTCTTTTACCCTTTCTACATTCACCTCCTACAATAATTTGATCTAAATCCACCACCAATGCTACTTACCTTGCCCCTGTGGAGAAACCCTCTATTTTTCCATCATCTTACTGGAAAAAATCTGATCTAACATGACTCCATGCCCAATGGATATGCCCCCTTTCTCATCAATAAACCTCTAAAAATCAAATTTTGTTGAGCTTATTACCTAGCCTAAAATCATATTTTCTTTGTAACCTAAGTGAGAGATCCCTCTCCAGGCTAGAAGGGTTAGATTTTGGCTTAAAGCGGTTTGTGGTTACATCTGGGTTTCCTTTTCAGCCTAGGGAAATCACAGAGTGCTAACACATAGTAAACTAAATAACATCTTCTTTTGAATGAGGCATTAAAGTAAAACATTTTTTAAACTATGTTTTAGAAAAACATTAGTAGTGTAAACAAAATCATAAAGTCAACCTTAAAATGTTCACTCCTTTAAGGTTTGTTGATAATTCCAAGCACAAGATCATAAAATCACCATATCATTCAAAAATTCTACATTCTTTTCCTATATTTTTTTACTTCTAATCAAAAGATCCATACTAATTATATTGAATGGAACATAAATTATTTCTCAAAGTTATTGTTGCATTGTTCATATTCAAAACAAATGAATTCTTCATAATTAAAATATATAATTCAATAAACATAAAATTGACTTATACTCATGTAAAATCAACATTCCTTTGGATTTATCTTCACACACGCGTGCGCATATAATGTTTTATACAATTATTTAGATTGACTTAGTCTTTGGCACACCATTAGAATATACATCACCTTAAGATGAATGATTAGATGAAGATGTAGATGACCCATATTCTTTTCTATTATCAACAAGTGCACCACTTGAGTCTACATGTATGCCCAACATTGTAGATGTCAAAATCCTTCTAGATCTATGATTGGGTTCAGGAGAGTTCGATCTTGCCACGATTTCTTGTGGTAGCAACCTCTTGATAATATTTGTGATTTCAGAGCTAAGAGTTCATCTCATTGTCAAATTGTACTCATAAACAAGTATGCCAACATCCTCTAAGTTTAAGAGTTCTATGTGGCAATGATTTATATTTCAACCATTTTTTTTTCCCTTCTGATTTGTTTCTTAACTACTATCTTTGGCTTATACACACCATTGAATGGGTTTGTATTTATTGCATACCAATGTATTGTACTTGCTATAACAACTTCATTTTCTTTAATAACCTTTATAACGTTGGCGACCTAGATTGGATAATCTTGCGGGTCTCTAGTTTCTAACACTGCAATCATGCAACCCTCCTTAATACTTTGTATACAACCCCTGTAAAGGTCTTCCCTAGCTTCATGTTGTGCATGTAATATTTTAGAACCAATATACATCTCTTTCCTCTACTTGTGAAGGCTAAATAATACCTTGAGAATTTTGTTGTATGATAATGTTTCTTTCCTAATATTCATTTAGCATTATTTTGTGGCCAAATAAATAAATGGAGTTTTTAAAAATATATCTTCATTTCTTGATCCTAAAATTAGGTCACTTTGATCATTGAAAAAAGACTTCCACCAAATAGAATTGACAACATCAGAGTATTCATATGTATCTTTAATAGGTCTTTTAATTCTTCCAAACATTTAGAATAATATACATCTCTATTATGCCTTCATGCATTATAGATTTCAACAATTGATTTCAATAATAGTAACTTTAATGCAAATATTGGATGACCTTGAGCGAACTTCAAAAATGCTAAACTCGATGAAGACCCCCATTTGGAGTAGTTGATTACTTTTGCCCTATATAAGTGTTTTCCCCTCCATTTTCTTGATACATAACTAATGTTGGAAATTAATGCCATTAAGTTGTTCAATGCACTTTTCTTCACTATCTGATCCCAGAATAAATATTCGCATGTAAATAGTTTCTCGCAATACATGAAAAATAGGCTTGGAATGTATGATTTCTTAATATATTCAATTAATGATCGAAGACTTCCAACATTCTTCCTCTTCAATGTTACTAAAAAATGACTAAACATTTGATCAATATGGTTCTGAGTGTGCCCAACAGAAAGGAAACCAGATTTTACCTTTTGAAAGATTCCCAGTTCAACAAGCATGGTTAGATATCCAAATACAATTTATTTTTTGTTTTCACGACTAATATTGTCTAATTGTAGATACAAAGCCTGAGGAGGGTTACTATACCAATGAGCAAGCACATGATGAATTATGATGATGGTTGGATTTGCATCATTATGAATATTTAGAGCTGTAAAATAACACTTGGACACATTTTCGCATTGAAAACCATAAAACCAACCAAGTAAACTAAATAAATTCTTCTCTTGTGATTTTTTTTGTTGTGGACAAAATGCAACAAAGTGCTTTCTTTTGGTCCACACCATCAATTATCAAACCTAATTTTTTTTTTTTAATATTATAAGACTTCTTTTGATACTTGTGCAATTTTTTTCTTTCCCTCGATGGTTAATTGTGATGCTCTTGAAATGTTTTAATAGAACTTGCACCTAACATAAAAATAAAATATTGATGATACTTTTATGTAGTTTATAATTACCTAGTTATAACAAATAATGTTATAAATACATAACTCTTTCTGCCCCATTATATTTATCCTTTCTTTTTTTAAAATTTAAGAGAAGTACATTACTACAAACCCCCATCTTTGACTTCTTAGAAATACAAATATTGTTGAATTGTTTATTCTACATCCTTATAAAATATGATAATGTAACATAATTACCATTTCCTTTAGCACCTTCAACGTATTCTTTGTATAAGTTGTAGATTTTTTGTCTCGAGAAATTATTTGGAATATGTATTGTGTCTCTATCTAAGATATGCTCTCCATGTTTGGAAAATAAGTCTTGCATCCATGACAATGTAGTGTTTGTTAATGACCCACTCTCTCATCTATGATGTATTTGTGAATAAAATGTAGGAACTTTTCCCAATCTCGTTTGGATTCTTGATAGACGAAGATTACCAATTGAGTGAAATTAATTGAAATCCTTTCTATAGAGTAAAAGATTCCCAATGCGATAATCATAACTTGTATTTGTTGATGTCATGCATCCCACTAAATATAAATTTTGCATGTTTTTATTCATTGAAAAACATATTTTCCTTTTCTTCAATGAATAAATGAAGTCTATACTTTTCAATTAATTCTTTTGACAACATCCGCCTGAAATCAAATCAATAATGGACCTTGATTTTATTGGAAATAATACTGAGAGGGGGGGGGGTGAATCAGTATTATCAAATTCTTTTCAATATACCTTCTAGATTTATACTTTAATTTATTCTTCAGATATTGATTATTAATTTGTATGTCAGTGCCATATAATAATGAACAAGAACAAGAAAAATAGATAGGCACACCAAAGAACACCAGATATAAGGTGGAAACCCAATGTGGGTGAAAACCACCTGCTGCAATATGTCTCTATCTTCTTTCAATTAGAAACTTCTTGTACAGGGATTTTGTACTGGTGCAGTCCTTTACCAGTACACAGGCTGCAACCTGCAGAGAGCTAAAACTCTCTCTCGTTTTCCAGTCTCTCCTGGAAGGGAGCTACAACCCCATTTGGACTTTTACTTCTTTAAGGACCACATTTCATAAATTTTCAGACTGGATCCAAGAAGATCAAATAATAATCAAGTACATGCAAATCACCCAATCTCCTTATAATGCTGCAAACAGAAAAGTAATACCAGAAATCTAAACCCAGAACTCTGCAGCAATAGATAAAAGACAGCCAACAAATGTTTCAAGATAAGTCCGCAACTTCACCAAGAGGGGCCTGTGAATACCCGCACTAGTCGGTCTTCTACTTTGTGTATCTCCGCCCCACTCGTTCTTCTGTCTTGCGTACTTCTACTCAAATCCGCACCTGCATTGTCTGCCTGACAGCGTACCTCCGCACTGTGCCTTCTTCTGCGTTGTGTACCTCGCACTGCGACTTCTGCTTCGCTGCGTACCCCCGCACTGTGTTTTCTCCTGAGCTACGTACCTCGCACTGCGCCTTCTACTGCGCTGCGTACCCCCGCACTGCACTTTCTCCTGCGCTGCGTACCCCTGCACTCACGCCGTGGATCGCCTGCGAACTTCTGATTAGGGCCAAATTAACAGTCTTCCAATGTGCCACAGTCAATCAGATCCACAGATTTGTTCATGCGCCCGAGAGATCACGACTTATCAATAGATTCACCTTATGTTTTCTCCTTGATTTAGATCTAGCTTTTAAAACCAATCACCCAAAATTTCAGATCTTAAGATATTCAAATTTCACCAGTACATAGCCAAGAGATCTCCTTTCCTTTTTATAGGCAAGCCTTCACTCAAACCATGGTCCAAAACTATAGGTATTCAATAGTAGGAACCCAATACCTTGGATCAATACTTTTAGATGCAAAACCACGGATCAAAACCATAGGATCAAATATGTCGGGCTAAATACCATGGATCATTCATAAAGATTCCCACGTGCACGCGCTTTTCTGCATTGGAGTGAGTGAAACTGGGGTCCGCACCTTCTGAACGGAGCACTTGCATGTATGTCTGCACTTCTTGGTCAAAGTACCTGTGGGTCCGCAACTTCTCTAAGGATCCCCTGCGGGTATCTCATTTTCCATGATTTTGAGTGCCTGAACTGAGATCTGCCACTTGAGTGAGTTGCCATCAAGTACAACACCTGTACCATAGAGCCAAACTAGAATCATAATGCCAACAGATTTGGTGAGAAATTATTTATTAAATTTTGTATAATTGGAATGATTTGAATTTGATATAAAAAGGTCTTATCCTAGTATAAGATACAATATTTTTTTGCATTGTATCCATTATTTCATCATGCCCACTGCAAGGCATTTCCTCATTACTAGGAAAGAGTTTACCCTCACTATAATCATACTCAACATTGTCAATATACCTAACAAGAGAATGCCAACTATCAATGCCATTAAATTGTTCTCCAAGAGGAATTTCTTCATCATCCACAACATTATTATTAGTGTCTTTAAAATCCTCACTTGAAGAGAAAATTATCGTCATCCTCACTAGTGTCTTTAGATTCCTCAATGGGAAGAAAGTCTCTATCCTCATTATAATAATTTTTAGTACTTTCAAAGTTGCCCTCATCATTCTCATTAGTACCCTAAAAATCCTCTCTTGGAGAAAAATGTTTACCATCTTTATTAATGTCCTTAAAATCCTTGCATAGAAGAAATTTTTCATCATCCTCATAAGTGCCTTTAAAATGATTTCTTGGAAGAAATTCTTCATCATTCTCATTGATGTTGGGTGTGTGTTATATTCTTTCCAGGACTAGTCGCACGCACGTGGTGCTCACATGGGGGTGATAATACCCCTAGTTCGTTGCGCCGGGCATAGCCCCCCTATCGGGGGGTTTCAGGGGGCGGTAGCCCCCGTGCATGGGGTCTAGGGCAATGGCCTGGGATTTTTTTTTTGGACCCTATATTAGGTGGGAAAACATACCTATGGTTTTGTGCATGGGTTTTGCACATGGTTTTGGGCATGATGATTTTCTGCCCATTGTATTTTGTAGATCCAGTCAAGGGAACTAAGATTGTGTTCTAATCCAGGGCTATTGATTGAGGTTTATGAATGCTTCAGCATATATTATATATATATATATATCCACTGCTCACCATCTTCTTTCACTGCAAGAATCGATCCCGTAAATCTCCACTAAACAGGGTTTACCACCGGGCCTGAGGAAAACCCATTAGTAGCATGTTGGAAATATTGAGGGGGGGTGAATCAGTATTTCTTTTTCCCACTATTGTTTTACCAGTTAAAACATGCATATTTTAGAACACAAGATGAACTGCAAGAATAAATGCTTTTATTAATAAAACTATGCAGTAAAATAGATAAATATATTGATGGTTACAATCAGTTTGCCAAGCTCCAACTTGGACTTTGGTGAGGCTCCAACCTCCAAAGCACCAACTCTATTTCACCAAGACACCAATCTTGGACTTAGGAGCACCAATTTCCTAGGGACTTCAACCCTCCTACTTCTAAGGGCATCAACCCTAAGGACTCCTATCCTTCTCACTTCTGAGGCACCAACCCCAAGGACTCCTATCCTTCTCACTTCTGAGGCACCAACCCCAAGGACTCCTATCCTTCTCACTTCTGAGGCACCAACCCCAAGGACTCCTATCCTTCTCACTTCTGAGGCACCAACCCCAAGGACTCCTATCCTTCTCACTTCTGAGGCACCAACCCCATGGACTCCAATCCTTCTGCTCTTAGAACTCTTCTCTGCTGAGTTCTGTCTATTTACAACTTCACTGTAGTCTCCAAGCTATAGTATCAATGAAAACCAGTCTTCTTATGAATGAGTCTTTACAACTCTGCACACTGCCCACACATAGTCTCCAATAGCCATTTTGCTCTCTGATAATGTCTTCACACAGCTTTAGTCAGTCTACTATTAGTTGCACTAAACTCTGTATAAAGAACAATTTTTTGTTCAAGCTTATGTTCTCATTGTCACAGTGAATGCTTCAACATGACTGTTTATCTGCTGGCTGCTTCTCCCCTTCAACTGCCTACTGTTCTGTTGGTCCTTCATCCCTCTTTCTGTTCTGTGGGACCCTCACACGGCCTCTATTTCCTCCAGCGTATTTCAGCAACTTTCAACAGCTGTAGCAGTCTTCACCAGCGCTCACCAGCAACTTCATACAATGCTTAACCACCTATGTTGCTTCTGCTACCTCACACTCTGGTTCTTCACCACACCAACAACCCACTACAGTCCTCTGTTTTTGTTGCTTTTATGCATTCCCATGCCTCTGTCCATTCGTTTCCTCTTACACCGCCTCTTAGACTTCCTCAACGCTCGATGTCATTTCCTCTGTGCTCACTTGCTTCTTCAGCTTCCCAGATTTCGGTTTCCTCTGTTTATTTGTGCTCACAGGACACGTTGATTCAATGCCTAGGTCCAAACGATCCACGAAGAACCCATCTTCCCTGTTTACCGCAATAGTGCTTCGTTTGGCAATGATGTCGGGCATACACAGAGTCGACATAGCTTAACGGATAGCCACGTCCCAGTCGCAATCACTATCGCCATGAATCAGCCCTTTCAACTGACATTTGGCCTCCTGAACTATCGGGACCGTTCCTTAACATATTTCTGCCTCTAAACACCACGTAAGCAAAAAAAAATTATTTACACAGGAAACACAGGTAAAATGGCTAAAGGGCGGACTTCAATATTAATTCACCTGCCACTATATTGTATCGGGTCTGCAGCTTAAATCGCAATCGGCAATTCGTAAGGTCCTTTATATATCAACACCCATGACATCGCCAATGGTCGATGGCCGATCCACTTGTGGATGCGATATTGCATTGAACCATCGTTAATATTCACGTTGGGTCTGCAACCTTATCGCTATCGGTGATCGCAAGGGGGGCCGCTTAACACTGTATGACTTCACTCCGAATTCCTCATACGATAATCGCTATCAGTGATCGCAAGTCGCACAAGGTCGCTTAACACTTCATGACTTCGCTCCCGAAGAGCTGATGCAACGATTGGCAATCGAAAATCGCAAAGGTTCAGGGCTTTACGGCTTGCGATATAGCGACGAATGCAACATTACAATAGGTGCGATATAATATGATCATCAGGTCCACTGCTCCTATCGCAATCAACACTTTCATGTGGCAGGGCCTTAACCACTTGTGATACCCACTCCGAAATGCCGATGCGATAATCGCTATCGCAAATCGCAAAGGTTCAGGGCTCGATAGCTTGCGATGTAGCGATGGATGCGATAGCTGTTAATGCATATATAGATGGGTTTTGCCTCCGATAGCTCCTGATAGCTGTGTCTGCTTCCTCTGTGGCTCCGATAGCTGTGTTTGTTGCGTCCCATGGCTCTGTTTGCTCCTTTGTTTGTTTTATCGTTGTGTCCTCTATGCTCCTTTGATCGGTCTTCCTTTGGATTCCGAACCTTTGGCATATATTACTTCTCCTGAAGCTCTGATATGCTTTGTTTATGCTCCTTACAGCTCTTCTTGTTCCTCTGTTGCTACGATGGTTGTCTACATCCTCTGTTTAGCTCCTCTTGGCTCCTTTTCTTTGGCATATATATGGCATATATTTATGCTCCGTTATGCTTGCTCTATTTGCTCCTGTAGCTCCGCTAACTCTGTTTTGGCATATATGTATTATATATATATATATATATGTGACTACTCCTGTAGGTTTTTCATGGGCATGTATTACATACAGCGCTCCTTCGATATGGCTCCTCTTGCTCTGATATGCCTCCTTGCTATATGGTTCCTCCTGTACCTCCTCTTACTCCAATGTGGCTCCTCTGGCTTGGCAGTGTCTTTCAAAGACCTCCTTGCATATATGAATGTCTCTCTTGCTCAGATATCCTGTGATATGCTTTGATCTGCCTCCTTAGGTAACTCCTCTTTGTTTATGGCTTGGCTATCCTGATGGCCTTGCTCCTGTCTCTTCATGAATCTTCTCTGCATCCCCTTGGCTTCGTGTCATCCTCTAGTATCTAGAATATTGCCATATTGACATCAATGACAACCTAGGTCAACATAGCAAAGGTGTTCCCTTGAAGTTAAAACAACTCTGATACCGAATATAGGTTTTAACCATGTACATAAATTACTTGCAAACTGATTCTATAAAAAAAATAAAGTAAACAATGACCAAAATATAAAACAAATACACATACATATTGTAACATTGAAAGGAACATAATGAAAAATCAATATACTAGTCATGGTTTTGGGATCTAGGGGAAATATATGTGTATTTGTTTTATATTCTGGTCATTGTTTACTTTCTGTTTTTTTTTTATAGAATTCGTTTGCAGGTAATTTATGTACAGGGTTAAAACCTACATTTGGTATCAGAGTTGTTTCAACTTCAAGGGAATGCCTTTGCTACTAATGGGTTTTTCTCGGGCCTGTGGTAAACCCTGTTCAATGGGAGATCTGCGGGATCAATTCTTGCGGTGAAAAAAGATGGCGAGCAGTGGAAATATAGAGATATAGAAAATTATTCAATGGTTAGAGTTTTAGGTTGTGGGAACTCAAAATGGAGGATTCGCTGGTGGATAAAGATCAGTGGATTGCGGTAGATCCAGGTACTAAACCAACGACAATGTCAGTAGAAGATTGGGCGAAGTTGGATCAAAAGGAAAAGAGCACAATCCAGTTGTGTATCTCATATTCAATATTGTTGAATGTATCAGGGGAAGCTACAACGAAGGAATTGTGGATCAAGTTAGGGACTTTGTACCAATCTAAGTCTTTGGTGAACAAATTGTTCCTGTGAAAAAAATAGTATAGCTTGAAGATGAACGATGGATACTCAGTGACAAAGCATGTGAATTCCTTTAATAGTGTGGTAAGCTAGTTGTTATCTGTTGATATGAAAATTTAAGATGGAGATAGGTGCCTCAATTTGTTGTGGTCTCTACCAGATTCGTTGGATAGTCTAGTTGTTTCTATAGGTAGCAATACAACTACCATGAAGTTTGATGAAATTGTTAGAAAATTATATATTACAGAGCAATGGAACACATAAAATATATTGCAGAAATATAAACACATAAAACAAGAGAGACACAGATATACGTGGTTCACCCAATTTGGGCTACGTCCACAGAGAAAGAATCAGTCCTTCCTTTTATATTATCCGGCAAAATGAAGAGATACAACCTACATCAAATCCGATGTAATTCCCTCTTCGCTCTCACACAATCTCCTCTCCCTTTCTCACTCAGAATACAGATCTGCATAGAAGCAATACAATTCCCTCATATATAGCGAGGGGTTGCCTTCTAGGGAAAAAAACCATAAATTAAACATAAATTCTTCCGTCAGATCTCCGCCTAATGAACGACCCAGATTGACTACAAAATTACAACATTTTACAAGGCAATTTTACATCTATTTTTAGCTTTGGGGGCGTTGCCCCCAATCCCTCACTAGGGAGGGACTCCCAAGGATCATAGCTCCCTCCCCCTGGACCCCACTTGCAACATACATTTTATGGGCGGCAACATTACAAACAGGAGTTCAATGTGGTAATGCCTCTAAATAAAGAAGATAATCAGGCTCCACACCCAACAGAAATAATCTCATCCTTGTTGTCGGAGGAGATGAGACGGAAAAATATGGATAACCATAATGAAGATGCCTTATTTGTATGAGGACAGTCCCAGAACAGGAACAAAAATAAGTCCCCGAGTGGGAGATCTAAATCTCTAGGAAAACCTGTAAAGGTATGTTGGTGATCCGGATTTAAATAGGAACACAATAAAATATAGGGATAACCATAAAGACAGATATGCAGCGGAAATAATATTCATTTCATTACTATAAAATACTGAAATATGCTTACAAACAAAAATGGAAATAAACCAGCTAGGGTGATGGTAGCTTATATCTAAGAAGAGATGTGGCGGCTACATGCCTTTGAACTATCTTACAATGAGGCTCAAGGGTCTTTTTATTATTGAACAATAAGAGAAAACCCTAAACAACCAAAACCCTAACCCGAGGAGATGTAACACTAAGAGTTTGTGGGCCCAGTTGGGGTGAGTTGGACAGCCAACTTCCTAGGGTCACGAATTGGTCATATTATCTTCGTTTGACGCGCATGATAGCCCATTGGAAAAATCTCTCTGAGGACTATGACGGAAAAGAAGATTTTCGACAAAAAATTGCTGGCGGTAGATTTCCAAAAAAAACGTCGTTTAGGGCCTCAAAACGGCTCCAGAAGTTTAGGACCCGAAAAACTGCTAAAAA
>APFE031507511.1:0-44312 GCA_000404065.3 Pinus taeda
GTAGCATGGTCTCTGGAGTGGTGCGCCCTGGACTTGGCCAAATTAGAAAAGATTGCAACATAGCAGGGAAAGAAGGAAATCAAGCTGCGCATCACAAAGTTGGAAAAAAGGACGCGCTAGGAATAGGAAGCAGCCACGTAGCGGGAGGTGACCAAGGCAGCGGCAACAACCACCACCGCGCCCGTCGAAGAGATCGTGGAAGACTAGGAAATGTCCGTGAAGTAGGACATACAAGGGGAAGTGGAGACACAGGAATGCATGGACCTTACCACAACATAGACCCAATGCAAGAGGCTGCACATTCAGGAGTATCCACTTGCAAGCAAAAAGACAAAGACAACAAAGACCTTGGAGAGAGATCTTTTTGCCAGCAGTGAACTAATGCGTGATGTCACTAAGGGTGCTCTAGAGGAATTTATGATGGAGCAGACAACTATGTTGGAGACGCTCAGAGCGCAGTTGCAGACATTACAAGTATGACCCACAGGAGGGATGATTCCGAACCTTGCGGAAGGTATACCTGCAGCTGAGCAGATGGTGTGTGCTGGCACAATGAACACTTTAGTATTACTAGCAGATGCCGTCTTAGCAGAGGCCAAAGGTCACATAAGGGGTTGGGGTTTGAATTTGGCCGCCCTTCCTAGAGAGACCCTATACCAGCTGCAGGATGGGTTAACCGCTAAGCTCCGCACCAGGGAAGGCTGCACCCTCCAGGTCTTAATAGAGAAAAAAGGAAATCTAGAACAGATCAGTCTATAACACAACGACTTGGTTGCACACAACCAAGGATGGGAATAGGCTATGGAGGAGGTCTGTAGTAGTGTACCAGAACTGGCTATGCCAGTGGAACTCCCCACAGCCGAAAAGATTCATCACATGGTGGTAGGATTCCGTAGGGCCTAAGAGAAGGCCGCGAAAGCTCATTTGGAATTGACCTTGCAGATCACGGAGCTAAGGATGAAGGCATAGCCCCCTACACCCTCGGAAGTTAGAGAGCAGCGCTGCCACGCAATTCAAGCAGGATTGGAAGTGATAGAGCGCGCTGTACAGGATTGCACAGGATTGTTGGAATAGTCCCTTCTTACGTTCACATCACTACAAGAAGACCCAACGCTGCAGTAGGTAGAGACAGAAGCACGGGAGCTGCAGCAGGCTTATGACAATGTCCGGGGGACTATGCAAATGGTTTCCATCACTCAACGCTTAGCCAAGATGAGGGAGGCCCAGGCTTCGAAGGAGCAGGTGGACACCGCACGCTAGAGAGAAGCTGGGATCAAAGCACGCATCCAGCCTTGGCTTGAGGAAGCATTCACGATCACCATGACAATTGAAGGGAAGCTGACCTAGTTGTAGGACACATATGCGCTAAGGCAGGAAGATGCTTCTAACAATGCATCAGAACACCGTGCACAATTGATACAAAGGACAACAGAAGAATGTGTGGCAGATGTCAGCACAGTGCAAAGGTTGGAGGATGGATTCCAAGCGAATATCACTGCACCAGCCGAGTGACTCGGGATGAGTCACGATGATTGTGTTGGGGGCCTGTTGGGTAGCGGACCCCCCATGTAACAGTTTTGGGGTTGAAAGCCCACAATTTTGGGTAGTAGTATGGTAAAGGTTCCGCGAAGTGTGCAGAGCGCGAATTGTAATGGTTCAAGTCTAAGGGTAGTCCACCCTAAAATATTGTAATTTAATCTAGAATGTGTCAGCCTACCCATGGTTCGCAGACCATGGGAATGTATAAATAGAGTGAGGCTCTAAGTTCAGAAGACAACTTTTGTTCGGATCTTGAGGGTTATGGGTTTATGAATGCTATATTTTTTCTGAGTTTGTAAGTCCGAGTCAGGGTTGATAGTGGTTAGAGTAGGCTCTGCAGCTGTGTGCGTAGAGGCTTGGTAGAGTCCACAGTTGTGTGCGCGGACCCCTACAGCTGAGTGTGCAGGATAGATTTGGATTGTAATGAGACAGAAGATTAATATAAGATAAGTGTTTTTGAATTATCGTGCATCTGGTCATAAAACTGTATTTTTGTTCTTATGTTATGATTTATGCATATCTTTAAGAGTTATGGTTGCGTGCGCTGGTTATAACTATTTAATGCTTGATTAAGACCCCCAGAATTAGATCAGATCTATAATAACTGCAATTAATAAGGAATCTAGGAAGTGCCCCGTCGCAGAGCTACGCGAAGGCCAGACAGCTACGCAGAGCAGCGTGAGTGTGCAGATTGATTCGCGACCTTTCTAGATCTCATCAAGACATCCCTAAGGTGCAAAAACCTGGTTCTAGCACCCTCCCATACTACCTCGGGTGAGACTTCAATCCGCGCTCCGTGGATTGTTGCCGAAAGGGCTAGTAGCGTGGGATTTGTCTGGCTAAAACTCTTCCGAACCTGGGTCAAGCCCCAATAAGCCAACAAAATGTGATACACATTATCAAAATAAAGGTGAAATAGTATTCTCTCATGTTTTTTACAACTTAATATTCCTTTTCCAAAGTCATTGTGATGTTTACAAATGCTAACACAAACTCTCTCATGGTGACAAAAATGGCATCTTAATTTTTTCCCTTGATGTATAAGGGTAGAATATCACTGTAAGGCCAAAAAACTTATTTTTTTTATAATATCCAAGTGAACATTGAAGAAAATGTAAGAGAATGATTTTTCCAATTAGCTAGGAATAGGAAGATCACCCACAAGCATACACAAAGTGATAAGAAATAAGCCCTTTGCATGAGTAGGGCATCCTCTTGATTATATGGATATCAAGTCAATTTCCAAATAATGTCAATTCATCATGAAAATGGTCCATGTTAGGATACAATAGACGATAATGGAAAAAAAAGATAGTGAGTCAATACATGATACACTAGTACATCAATACATCTCTAAAGAAGCTTAAGTGATAGCACTTGAATGAGCACAAAAATAGAATTGAAGTGACCTAATACTAGCAAGGCATCACATACATGAGATCAAATGATTTTTTGTATGGTAAGAATACATGTCTAATAAAACTACAACTTTTGTGTACAACATCTAGAGCAAAGGAGACTTGAAATTGGGGCTTTGGCTTCACATGAACAAGTTTAATTGAATGTTGAGCTAGAGATGTCCAATAAACTACAAGCTAGGATTTCGAACACAACCAATCCCAATGTACAAATATTCATGATGTGATAATGAGATAAGTTGACCATGCAATAAACCATAAAATCAATAACCAATGATGGAACTTTGATCCAGATCTTGGGGAAATATCTAGGAGACTTGAACACCGGGAGAGGAAAGAAACAATGTTCAAAATATGCTCTGAATACATAGGGAAGATAACCATTCAAGGAAATTGATTATTAAATGAAAGAAAATTTTGACTACTACATTGTGTTGGATGCACCTATCCTTTTAAAAAGTGAGACCCGTTATCTATAGCTTTGTTGAGTTACAATACCATGGGTAATTACCATGGGTGGGTACCACTTCCCATTTAGATCACTCCTCCCCCCTTAGGAAGCAATTGTTCACATTGCGTCAATTTACCTCCTGAGAAGCATTTGTTGAATATGAGCCAATGAAGAAAAGGGTTTTGTGTGGTTGACCCATAACCATGGGTTTGTTGATGACCCGAAACCAAGTGTTTTTGAAGACGAGGGTTTTTTTTGGTTGAACCATAACCATGGGTTTGTGGGTGACCCATAACCGTGATGAAAAAAGATTTGAGGATAGAGATACCTTGTAATGCTTGTGGGCCAACTGTGATACTAATAGTGTGCGACCTAGCAAATGGACTTCGATTGCAAGGGTTTTGTGTGGTTGACCCATAACCTAGGTTTGTAGGTGACCCATAACCATGGTGAATGAGGGTCCAATGATAGAGACACCATGTAGTTCTTGTGGGCCAACTATGAGATTAACAATGTATGGCCTAGCAAATGGACCTCGATATAATTAAGTTGCTAGTCCGCCTAGTAGAAATATGGTGGCTTATCTTTGTAAATTCTCGCTATCTAATGAAATGTTGCAAAGGATTGATCTGAAAATGGAGGAGGTGTCTTTTTCCTCTTCTCCAAAATCAAAAAAATAAATAAACAAGGATCATTCTGATGCTTTGCAAGGTAATAATGGGTCTTGACACAAAACATGCTTTTTTTTTTCAATGTCTCTTCAAGTCATGAGTTAGTCTTCACATGTAAACTTAACATAAGCAACATAATATCACATAAATCATACAAGCATCATGAAGAGCATAACAAAGGATTTGTTGACAGAGTTCACCCCTCCTTAGCTACATCTCCAAGCCTGCCAACATAGTTAGAGTGCTCCATATATAAGTGTAAAAAGGAGTACATAACATTTTGTTGGTTAAAACATGTGGTTATTACCCCTACAAGGTAATGTTCTCCTGCAAAGAAATCTCACATAAAGCAACAATATAAGGAATCTCCTACAAATATCTTATACTCCAAATGAAATTAGCTTACATGAGCATATGAGCACTTCAATTCCATATTGAAGAGCATAAACAAAACTTCAGTCAACATGAAATAATGAGAAAAGTAAAACTGAGTTGAACCCTACAAGTAAGAGTTGTTGCACTAAACTTATGAAGGTGATAAAACCCCTACAAGGCCTTCTCCATGCTCAAACACCTTCCATAAATGCTTCAAAAACTTGATTAATCCATACACCCTTGGTCTTCAACCTACAAAAAGACTCCTTAGATGTGCTCAAATCAACAATTAGAGGTCACCATTGGATCCAACATATCCAAAAACCCCTAGATAGACTCTTCTTGAGATCAATTTGGTCAAAAGATAAAAAAGATATGGCTCTCCAAGCTCTCCCATGAGTTTTACTATTAATTGTTGTACAAATCGAACCAACAGTGTAACTATCCTACAAATCTGCCCTGTTTTTCGCTAACTGAGTGACATTTTCGCCCACCGCTACTGTATTTTGTTAGATGATTAAATTATCCAATAACCCCTTAAGATAGAAAATTCGGGTCATATGGCCACATAAGGCCACAGGCTAGGATTTAACGACTGTCCCTGCCGAGCTAGCCCTTAAATCTCGGGCGTGTGGTCTTATCAGATGCCATGAGATCGAGGACTGGGCCAAAAACACACCCTTCCTAATGGGCCCCTTAACTCTTGCACGTTGGTCACATGGGCGGTCATAGGACCCTGGGGCTGGCCCCCTCTGTAGCACCCTTTGATTAACACCTTCCGCCCAACTCTAGTCCTATGTGGTGGCATATGCCCACAAGGCTAGAGCTTCCATTGGGTCCTTCTCCATTAGTTCCTTTCTATGGAGTGTGTGGTCTTGTAGAGGATCAAGTGACCAGGGGCCAGGGCTAGTTCCCATGCCTCCTTGCCATTGGATTTTTCCATTTAACGCTGAGGTCATGTAATAATGTTGTGACCAGGGACTAGGGCTGGCAACCCAACCCCTCCTCCCAAATAGTGAAATTTGATAACTTAAATAGTAATTCACTCCTTTGTATAATAAGAACCACCGCTAGCACACTTGGTAGAACACTTCATTGATGTCCATGAGGTTAGGGGTTTGAATCTCTCCGACCTTAGTATAACCATACCAAAAATTTTGACTGTCCCCCAAGATGCCACGTGGCAGCTTATGATTGGGCCATGTGGCACCCAACCATTGGTCCAAATCACCAAACCATTAACCAATAACATCCGACCATGTGCCAAAATTGGAGGATGCCACTTGTCATCTTGTGATTGGATTGAGGGTACACACAGTCACCCTGTTGACTCAGCTGTACGGTCACCCAGTCAGCTGCCCAGTTAACAGACCTGCTAAAATTTTAGATATTGAGCCAAATAGCCAACATGCGATAACTCGAGCATATGGTGTCAGATTGAGGTGAAACAAATGTTGTTGGATTTAGAACAATCAACACTTCGACCAAGGAAATTTTAAGGATGGATATTTATATTAAAGTTTAGAAACCTTAGTGAATCCCACTAGTCCATAATATGCAATTTGTAAAATGTTTGGAGATTTTTGTAAAAATATTCAAATTTCTAATAATTTTATATAGTCTCTATATACATTTTTGGCTATTTTTAGGGTAAAATAATTTCATACTATAAAAGTTGGGAGAATCATTTTTAGAAAAAAAGTGGAAATTAGTGAATCCTTTTTTGGAAAAAGCATAGAAAATTATCCCACTTGCGAATATTAGCCCCTAAAAGTTTCCCTAACTTCAACTTGATGTTGATTTCAAGAATGAATGGGAACTTTCATTTTTGAGCTAAAATTTGATCACTTGATCAAGGATTCCTTCAATTACTCAAGTTTCACGTATTTAATTCCCATTGTTGTGATTTGATAGCTCCACCATAACATAACCTTGACAACATGATGGGTATTTTGTTGCAACCAAAAGTATCATGCTTCAAGATATTTATTAAAGATAATCCCTTTACCATGAGCACCCCTAGTAGCGAGAACGATAGAGGGAGAGAAATATGCCTTTGATGTTAACCAGGTGTAGTATCTCGTAAGTAAGTAAAGTACACTTGAGAGTATGATTTCTGTAAAGAATAAAAAAAAAATCCATACTTGAACATACATAAAAGATACAAGTAGGCATGTGCAATTATAGAAACAATTATTGCCTTTCTAGCGGATCGAGGATTTAGTGAAAAAATTACACTTGGCACAATCCATCGAAGAGGACCCCATGACTACCCAAATGAAACTACAACTAAATAGTTGGTTTTTACCAACAAAACCGAGAAGCTATTGGTACCTACAACTGAAGGAATGCTATTTGAATGTGTACTAAAATATCCAACATAGTTACATACGGCATACAAAGACTGAGTATTGTAAGAGTTGCCATTTGGTAAGAGTCCAATACCCTTATGAATTCCATGATTCGTGAAATTTAATTTATTAGAGTCCAACCCTAAACCCTTTATCTATGTAATAAGCCCAAGGGGACTAGCCAGAGTCATAGTTAGTTAGTTGAGTCAATAAAGCTCGTAAGCCGTTATCCACATTAATAATAATTGTAAGTGGTTTACCCGCATTATAGAAAGGAGATGACAATTAGTTATAAATGGGCCAGAGTTAATAAATAAAGTGGTTAACTTGTATTATGCAATGAACCACTAGTAGTTAGGGTTTTGGATTTCATAAAGCTATAAATAATCTTAGATAGCAAGGGAAGAATCATCGAGTTTATTTGTAATTGAGCTATGCTCTGTTGGAGGTTGCCCCCTCGAAGAGGCAAGTGAACATTGCATTCTTCTCCTAAATAATAAAATATAATTGTAGCTTGTCTCAATTCATGTGATATTTGTATGTTTCCATCATTCTGTTATTTCACAGGTCAAGTGCATAACAAGTGGTATCAGAACACTTTCCAGGGCCAGTTGTACCTCCAATTTTGGGCAAAATGTTTTTAGGCTAGAGACATGTTTCGACATCTTTAAACCATGGGATCTATCATTGATCACATAAACTCGTGGTTTTGGGGAGGCATGCACGCAGGAATTACAAAAGGTGGTAATGCTTGCTAGACTCCCTTGTAGTCCCTGTGGGTACCCCTTCGAGTAGTAGTGCATTAGACATAACTATGCACAGACTACACTTCCACATACCCTTGGGTATATTGAAACGCTCCCCTAGGGTAACCTAAAACCTAACCTTAGATAAGTCTTCAGACATTTTGATTCTATAGTACTCTAAGAACAACACTCGAGGAGGTTAGTCATACGTACAATATGGTAGTCGGGTAGTTGGCTAAGGGTATGAATGATCCTCCTTAGTTAGTGCTCTGAAAGATTGGTCGAGTACTACTATTGGACCCTTGTGTATATTATGATTTGTAGTACTTGAAACTCCTTGTGACCATAGTTCCCTCCGCTATCTAAAGCTTTCCCCCCTTTTTCATACAGATCAGATCCAACAGTTGGGGTTTTGCCACCACCATACAAATTAGATTCAATAGTTGGGGTTTTCACAGTGCAAATTAGTCTCCCATAGATCAATCTAGATCAGATTGTCACAACACATTTTACAGTACCAAGACCTTTGGGTTTTTGCTACTAAAATCTAGCCCCGATTTTCACAGGATATTTGGTAGTATCAAGAATTTTGGATTTCTCCCACCATAGTATTGATTATCTGGGAGTAAAACATCATTCAGAGTTTAGAAAAAAGAAAAGAAGAAGTCAAGGGCCATCATGGGATGCTTGCAAGAGACCTAGCCCATTAGATTTAGGACGATGAGCTAATCACAGTGGTGCCATACACCTATAAGCCCCCAATTTTCATGCAATCCCAAATATTTCCCAATGTAGCTTCAAGTGACCCACATCACTAGACTCTTGAGCTTCCCTCTTTCCAAACATAAAACTCTTAAGTAAGCTCAAAATTTAACCAGAGCTAGTGTATGTATGATACCCAATCTTAAGTTATGGCTTTGGAAATAGTCGATGCCCTCGAGAAAATTTTTAGTGACTTCCAGGCATTTGTTGAAGACAAATTTGGCAAAATATCACAATCATTTCACACCTTGACCAAGTATCGTGAACCCATGGGGGAAGAACACAATGTGGATGCACATGTAGAAGGAGAATCCAACCATCACATTCATTTCCATGGACGTCACCAATATTCGAGCCACTAGACACACAAGTTGGACATGTGCAAATTTGATGGCTCTAACCCGGTAGTATGGGTTGAACAAATGGAGCAATATTTCCTTCGTAACAGTATCTAGGATGATGAAACTAAATTACATGTTGGAGCTATTTACTTGGACCAAGAGAGATGGAAGTGGTGGAAATGGCGTCATAAATGCTATCCATGGAAGCCAATTTGGACCATGTTCTCTAAAACCATTTGTGACCACTTTGATTGGGAATCTCACTTTCTAGGTCATCTCACTAAGCTAAGGCAAATGGGTATAGTACAAGACTACATTGAAACCTTCAAAAAATTGGCCATTTAGACTGAGGGACTAAGAGATGCCTTTTACTTGGAATGTTTCATTAGTGGCCTAAAGGAATCCATCCAAGCCCATGTCTGAATGCATCACCCAACTACTTGGTTGGGAGCATGTGGCAAGGAATTAGATGTAGAAGTCACCATAAATGACCAATCCAATCGTCCAAATTTCATCACATTGGCACGTCCCAGCCCGCCTACAAGCCCCACCCAAACCCTTAAGGTTCAAAAGGTGCCACTAGAAGAAATGGCCAAAAGAAGGAAACAAGACTCTGCTACTACTGTTACAACAAATACTCCCTGAGACATAAATCCAAGGAACCAAAATTCTTTCAAATTGATGCTACTAAAAACAGCTATATTGATGAAGCTCCATCCACTGAAGTGCTTGAGGAGGAATAGGGTGAACCCCTAACAACCCCAAACACTGATACTACAACTATGCAAAATGATTCGGTTATCTCACTCCATGCACTAGCTGATGTTTCTTCTCCATAGATTCTCAAAATTTTAGGTTTTATTAAACATCAGCCAGTAGTGGTGTTGATTGATAGTGGCAACATGCAAAACTTTGTCCATAAGGGAGAAGCAAAAGTCATTCATTGTCTTTTTAGAGCAGTATCTAATTTCCAAGTCCTTATCACTGACGGGGGGACCATAAATATTAAGCTTCAAGTGGGGGATTAAGCTTCAAGTGGGGGATTATCACCCCAAAACCCGCATGTTTTCCATTGAAATGGGTGGTTGTGACATTGTCCTCAGTGTTGAATGTATCCGCACATTAGGCCCTATTACAATGGACTTCTAGGAATTATATATGAGCTTTAAGTAGAATAAACACACTCATACATTGCAGGGACTCCATGCAGGCACTTCTACTATCATAAACTCACATCGAATGGAGAAGCTTTTTAAAAAGGGTCATCATGGGATAGTGTCACAATTTAATACAATCTATGCCATTGAATCCCCTCTCCTCACATTCATCTTGATATGCAACAAGTATTGGATTGCCACCAACAGGTATTTGACAAACCTAAGGATCTCCCACCCTCTAGGGGTGAAGATTATCATAACATCCCTTTGCTCCCAGGTGCCCAATCATCAAATGTCCGCCCTATAGATATCCTTTCACAAAAAAAATGAAATTAAAAAAATCATCAAGGAACTCCTCGAAGCCAATATTATTCGTCCCAACACCATCCCTTATTCATCTCCAGTGATCATGGTTCTAAATAAAGATGGTGAATGGCGTATGTGTCCATATTTTAGGGCCCTTAACAAGCTCATTATCAAGGACAAATTTCCTATCCCAGTAGTTGATGATCTCCTTGATGAATTGCATGGTGCCAAATTTTTTACCAAGCTAGCCCTTCGCTCAGGCTATCACCAAATACAGATGAAGGAATTTGACATTCCCAAGAAAACCTTCTGAACACATGAAGTCCTGGTATTTTTTGATGATATTCTCATTTACAAAATAACATGGGACACTCACCTTCAACATATTGACGAGGTATTACAACTTCTCCAAGATCATAAACTATTTGTCAAATTATCCAAGTGTTCCTTTAGCATGGAAGAAGTAGAGTATTTGGGACATATTATGGGTTGTGAAGGAGTGAGGGTTGATCTGAAAAAGATTTAGTTAATGCAAGATTGGCCCCAACCAAAAACTTTGAAGAGTTCGAGGGGATTCTTGGGTCTCACGTGCTACTATCGCAAATTTGTCCATAATTATGGATGCATTGCCTGACCCCTCACTAATATTCTCAAGAATTCATTTCTCTAGACTGACGCTGCTCAAAAGGCCTTCTTGGATCTCAAACAGGCAATCTGCTCCACTCCAGTATTGGCCCTACTAGACTTTGCCAAACCTTTTGTGATTGAATGTGATGCTTCAGGTATGCGCATTGGTCAAGTATTAATGCAAGAAGGTAGACCATTGGATTTCACGAGTCAATAACTCAGTGGCAAGCATCTAGGTCACTCTACATTGAGAAAGAAATGATGGCCATCTTACATTTAGTAGACACTTGGCGACCATACTTATTTGGGCATCATTTCCAAATCTGCACTGACCATCATAGTCTAAAATATTTTCTCAAGCAACGTCTATCATTGCCACAACAAAATAAATGGCTCACAAAAATGCTTGGATATGATTATTAGATAATTTACAATAAGGGGCATGCTAATGTAGTGGTCGATGCCTTATCATGCCAATTTGAGGATGAGGGCACCCTTTTATCCCTCTCTACCCATACTATATTGGATTGAAGAAGGTCATCATGAACCGTTCTCTCACCCCTCCCTGTCCCAATTCATTAATAGATTATAAGCATATCCCAATTCCTCTAAGAACTACTCTTGGAAGGATGAGTTTCTTCGCTATAAGGATCGGGTAGTGATATGCCTAACCTCCACCCTCAAAACCCACATCTTGCAAGAGTTTCACTCCTCTCGAGTTGTAGTATATTCTAGCTTTCAGAAGACTTATGCATGAGCACACTACTCTTTCTTTTGGACTGGCATGAAGAATGCCATTCTTACTTTTGTAAATGAATACGACCTATTCCAACATAATAAAGGGGAAATGAGCAAGCTACCGGGAACCTTACAACCCTTGCCACTCCCTGCTTATGTATGAAAAAATGTTTCCATGGATTTCATTACAGGTCTCTCAAAGTCAAGCAACAAATCAATCATCATGGTGGTTGTTGAAAAAATTTCCAAGTATGCTCATTTTTGCGCTCTACCACACCCATTTACTCCAAAATTGGTGGCTCAAGTTTTCATGGACTAAATCTTCAAACTACATGGAATTTTGACTTCCATTATGTTTGATCGGGACCCCACTTTCACCAACAAATTTTGGTAGGAAATTTTCAAGCTATAGGGCACATAAGTCCAACTAAGTACATCTTGTCATCCCCAAATCGATGGTCAAATAGAAGCAATCAACAAACGTTTGGAGACCTATATGAGGTGCGTCACTTTAGACAAGTAGCATTAATGGGTATAGTGGCTGCCTTTAGTTGAACGGTGGTATAATACTAACTATCATGAAGCCAGCAAGATGACGCCATATGAGGCAGTGTATGGCCAACTCCCACCTTCACCAACTTCTTATACCCCAGCATATTCTAAAGTACATGCAGTTGATCATCTCATGTAGAATCGTGTCATCATGATTGTTCATCTCAAAGATAATCTACATCAAGCTCAGAATAGAATGAAGCAATAGGCTAATAAACACTATTCAGAGAGGTCATTTCAAGTAGGTTACCAGGTGTTCCTTCAACTCCAAAATTATAAGGATAGCTCTCTCAAAGAAAAGGGATGCTAGAAACTAGCACCAAAATTCTATGGGCTTTATCAGGTACTTCTATGTATAGAAGCAATCGCTTACAAACTAGCCCTATCGACTACTTCAAAAATCAACTCATTCTTCCATGTATTATGCCTCAAGAAAGTTGTGGGGAAAAATTGCAGGGTTCAAACAAGTTTGCCAGAATTGGATAAGGAAGGTTCCCTTTGGCTTTGACTCGAATAGGTCCTCGATACTCACGAAATACATCTTTGTGGCCACATGAATAAGGAAGCCACATGAATAAGGAAGTCCTCATCAAGTGGAAAGACACCTCTCCAGAAGATGTGACATGGGAACCAACCACTATTCATCATCAATTTCCACAGCGTCAGCCTTGAGGATATGGCTAATTTTGATGGGGGAGGGAATGTTAGGGTCCAAACCTAACCCATTTATTTATGTAATAAGCCCAAGGGGACTAATCAGAGTCATAGTTAGTTAGTTGAGTCAATAAAGCCTGTAAGTAGTTATCTGCATTAATAATGATTGGAAGTGGTTGACCCACATTATAGAAAAGGGACCACAATTAGTTATAAATGGGCCATAGTTAATAAATAAAGTGGTTAACCCATATTATGCTAGGGACCACTAGTAGTTAGGGTTTTGGATGTTATAAAGCTATAAATAGTTGTCTAGTCAATTTAACGTCTTAAATTGCTCTACATAAATTATCAATCTGGGTATCGTAAACTGATGAAGTATGGTGCACCATATGTGCTTAGTTAACCTTTTTCTTACTTCATTGTTTTATAGATTTTATTTTGTTTTGGGGTTTTGCTTTTGTTGATCTCCTAAAGTGTTTAATGAAAATGGAAATCCTATTCTAAGGTCTTAAGAATACTTTTAAAGGTCAAGTATGGATGTAGATTTCAAGACAAGGTTTATGTCCCTAATGGTAACTTCCAAAACTTAGCGCTTCAAAAGATCTCAAAACATGTTATTGACCAAATCAATACTTGAACAAAAGTGTAAATATGTAGCTACTTCAATCAAACAAAATATGAAATACTGATCATGAAATCATTGTCTCTGCTGCTTGTCTAAATACGGAAATAAAAGTTAAGCTATTGCACTCAAACAAATCAAAAACTGCAAACTAATAAAAAGTAAAATCAAATCACAACATTCATATTGCGATCCTTCACCAGTTAGTCTAGCTATGGATTTCGGAGGTAACCATCAATGACATGAGAAATCCAATATCTAATTGTAGAAAAGTAAACTAAAATCAAATCACAACATTTATATTTCGATCCCTCGCCAGTTAGTCTAGCTATGGCTTTCGGAGGTAACCGTCAATGAAATGAGCAATCTGATATCTAATTACAGAAAATAAAACTAAAATCAAATCACAACATTCATATTTAGATCCCTCGACAGTTAGTCTAGCTATGGCTTTTGGAGCTAACCGTCAATGAAATGAGCAATCTGATATCTAATTGTAGAAAACTAAAACTAAAATCAAATCACAACATTCATATTTCGATCCCTCGCCAGTTAGTCTAGCTATGGCTTTCAAAGGTAACCGTCAATGAAATGAGCAAGTTGATATCTAAACTAACTAACAAAGAAAATGAATAAGACTGAAATCAAAGCATAAATGAAATTGAAAAGCTAAAAAAAGCAAAGTCAGTAGAGAGGTAAATCCGATGTCACTATTTGATGCAAAAACATGTAAAGAAAAAAACTAATCTACAATCAGCCGGTTGAACACACTTACATGAATTAAAATTGCATGAATGAAAAATCTAAACTATCAAACTTGAAAGCAATCAAATGACATAATGAAATCAAAGAAAAATTACAAAATGAAATCTACTCTACCTTACATTCTAATATGCTCCATGACATCTACTTCACATCTCCTTCCATGTTGAAAACATCAAAGCTTTATTCAAATTCTTCAACATTACAAAGTACAACAAAGCTCTCTAAAGCTTTCCAAAGCCATCTCACAAGCTAACAAGCTTAGACTTAATAACTAACAAATGAAGGAGAGAGATCTCCTATTTATACAAAAAGATGAGAAGCCATCTCATTAATGAGAGTCCATGAATCTCTCCCTCTACCTCTCAAGTGCTAATCAAAATAGGAACTGATAAGACACATGTCTTCTTAGAGTTACAATATAATTGGGAGATATGACAAATATCCTCATGATCCCATGATTCTTTCCACTCAAATTCGAATTTGGCCTTAGAGTGCCACATAAGGGTCTTCTAGAAGCCTCCTTTTGACCTACACATGTCAACAATCTCAACCCACTTGTTAGGTATAAGCATATGCACATTATTTTCTAATTTTTAACCACAAATTCACTTAAAAAGCTTAGAATTAATAAATATTGGAAAAAACATAAATGTGACTCAATGATAATGAAAGTGAGATGAATGTAGTGACATAGTAGTGAAATGGAGGTGAAATGGAGGTGATATAGTGGACATAATAGTGAAAGTGTAATGGAAATGAATGACATTTTCAAGACTCAACATACCCCCAACTGAAGTTATTGCATGTCCTCATGTAATATATATTACATTAACTCTTTTGATCCTTGAGCTTTGGCTTAACTTTACATGATATCATTTGACAACTTCATATTTCTGCAAAGTGTTTTACTTGAATAGCAACATGGTTGGTTCTTGTGTTACAACCAATTTTTTTCTTTTTTTGTTGCATTCTATTTTGATCTTTGAACTTTGCATAATGATATTTTGATAATTGTTGCAAATTATATCTTTATTGGATTGCATGATGGTTGGCTCTTGTGTGACAACCATGATTTTGTTTGTATCCAATTTATCCTTTAAGCACTTTTTGAAAAGCCATTGTATGTTCATAATAACAATGTAATAGTTAATATATGTTGGAAGTATGTGGGCTCCTGAATATGACATGGACATGGCAAGATATGAATATGAATGTATTCCCCTCCCCCCCCAACTGATGGCATTGGCAATTTTATGAAATGAGGAAGAGAAATGTTTTTCCAACAATTATCACTCTATCCTTTTATGGAATTCTATGGTCAAAAAGTTAGAAAATGACGTACCTTCACTTACCCTTTGGAATGGATGAGTTGTATGTGTGGTGGCTGAAAAATTCTGATCATATTCTTCTTCAAGTGGTTAAATAAGAGGAGTCATGGATAAAGAGATAAGATGAATTTTTATTGCTTCTACTAAAACTTGTTGAATCTGCTCCAAAATGCTGAAAATAATAGTCTTCATGTCTTCAAAACTCGTTGGCACAATTCCTACTATGTGAAAAGATGTTCTGATGTCGAACATAGTAGGAAATTGTTTTCTTAGTGGCCATTAATGGATGCCACTAGTCAACACGAGTCTCACCATTGATGAAAATGAGAGTCAAGATGCCCAAAGACATCTTGCTAGGTACGAATGAATTTGTCGATGTCGAGTCACCTAGAAGATCTGATGAACAAGGGATATTAATGTATTCCCATTGTTTGTCAGCATGAGGACTTGCCATTAAGGCATGCAAGCCTCAAGGTGTTTTTACAAAGAACTTAGACTCAAAGGACTATGGACTGAATAATTTGCATTGAAGCAGGGCTTATTTGTGGAATGAAAATGACAGGAAATGGAAGATGAAAATGGAAGATGGCAATGGAGAACAGAAATGGAAATGGGCAATAAGCATGTGAATGAGCCTCTTGCTTTTCTTTGTGGGTTATGAATGGACAAAAAGAGATGGAAAGTGTATGTGAATGTAAATGAAAATATGGAGGAAAATGAGATGAGTGGTTTATTATGAGGTATGGATGTGATGGAGACAATAGTATTTGAAAGTTTTTTCAAGTGCTTGGATCTAATTTTGCATCAACATATTTCCTTTTTGTTGCTGATCATCCTCTTATGAAACAAATTGGTCTCTTAGAGAGACACCATTCTCTTGTAGTCATTTGTCCTTCCTCCTGGACCCTGCAAAAAAAACTAATATTTCTCCTGCAATGGAATGTAAAATTATCAAAGGAGAGAGGTGATCAATCTCTCTAGTTATGATATTTACACACAAAACTAAGAATTTGTATTAATGAAACAAGTTCTCAAAGGAAAAATCAAAAGAATTTATACCTGCTTTGGAATTGGACTTTAGCTGCAGAATGTCGATGATTTTTGTAGCTAAAAATCTTGAATAAAAAGTTAGCCATTCATCTTTCCTCATCAGTCCAAAATTAATTAATACCTTCAGAAAAGTGAGCAAATAACTTATTCATTTTATTGATTCAAATTATTATTTTTTTTCTTGACATGTGGCAACTTAGTGTGGCGATTTAGTGATAACACACAACTGGACTTCCCTTTGACCAGGGTCTTTTTCATCGAATTGGATCAAATGAATAGGACACCATCCATATACTGACATTTTCCCAGCTACCCATGTGGCTTGTTTTACTTGATGACACCTGCAACCTAGAGTTTAACAAAAACAGCTGCGGAAAGTTGAACCAGCTGCGGAAAGTTGAATCAGCTGCGGAAAGTGGCTGCATTCTATAGCTAAAAGACAGTCAACCATCAGACGCATATCCCTGACTGCCCCTTTGCTAAAGAAAGTCCAAGTCCAAGTGTGTTCAATTGATTTAGCTTTCCCAATGAGCCCCATCATTTTTATTTATTTATTTATTTTTATTATTATTTTATTTTATTTTATTTATTTATTTATTTTAATTTTTCAGCTACTCTTCAAAATTCCCTTTATTGTCTGAGAAATGGAGTGACTGCAGGGATAGAAATCAAACATTTATGGATAGGAAATGGAATGAAAATGTATATGGAAGCGAATGACTGTGACTAAAGCAATTGTATGTATAGAGTATGTGAAGACAGAGTGAATATATGCGTAGGCTGTGTGAAAAGAAGGTGACTGAGTATGCAAAGAGGCTGCAAAGATATGAAAAGGAAAAAAAACTCGGTGTAATGAACAACTAATAAGGGTTTAAGAGTCGTATGCAATCAGCTTATGATTCACAAGAATCCAATATTGCCATTCACGAGAATGTTGCTGCAATTCAAATCTTTAAAAGATAAAATCTGTTGTTCCTCTCATTGTTATTTCTTTCCTTGCATTTACATAATCATTGATAGCCTCGAGGTTTTCCACCTTCGTAATGTTGGCACCCTCCACAAAGCATGGCTCCACAAAAGCAATTTCATTATTTCTAAAGGCATGGTCACAGTTTTCCACAAATCTTGAGAGCAATGAATTTGCGAGAAGCTCACTGTCGCCAGACAAAGTCACATATGGAAATGCCATTGAAAAGCTAGAATCTGTAAAAGATGCAACAAGAAAGCCTTCTAATATCGATGCTTTTGATTTACAAACAACATCACAGTAAGTCGAATTCGCAGAACCATTCCTAGAATAATTTGAAATAAGAAACCTTTCCAATTTATGAAATCCACTAAGTAGAACCATTTCATATGGCTCTGATGTGTACAAAATAGTGTATATAATCCCATATTGTTGCAGGTTCTTGATAATATCAGCTTAGCAGTTTTCCTTTAACTTGAGTCTTTCCAGAAGCTTCAAACACCGAGGACTTATCATTGCATATCGAATCATGCAAGGCGTGTGACTATGCAAATAATAAAATCCATCTAAGTAAAGCATCAAGCATTTTATGAAAAGAACATAGGGATAACTGTTTAAACAAGTGGAGTAGTGAAATTATAGCCAACATGAGTTAAATCCGGAGGCTGATCATGAAGTCGTTTGAAAATAAATGCAAGGGTTGTGGAGGAATCATATAAAGGTAGTGGAACGGTTATGGAAGTCTTCGTGGATTCGGACACGTCTGACAGGTGTGATGAATTATGAGTTGATTAAAGATGGGAGGCATGTAATCAAGTTTTAGATGCCAACACACAGTTGTTTCCTAATTAGAACTCCCTTCCTCAGGCACGCTGAATTAAATCACAACCTGTTCATTAAAATCCGTTTTTCTACACGCAGCAAGCAAACATGGGCTCCAAAGAACCGAAAAATTCTCACAGATCGCCACAAATATTTTAAAATTATTTTTGGGTTATCTAACTAACCCAACTGACGAAAAAACCCATCTTTTATTTTTTTCAAATTCGCCTCCGTTTGGCCATATCGTGCTCTCAAAGTTTGACGTTTTTCTCTGTTTACGTTTTTCTGAGTTAATATGTTTACTGTTCTGCATTCGGTTATAAAATCGATTTCTTCTGCCACATATGTTTGAATCATTTATTGTTATTATGAAAAGCAGAATCAAGTAATCGTATCACCCATTGTCTAGAGCTTCAGCTAAATTACTATCCGAATCAATTTTTGGCACATCTATCAAGCCCAAAGGATTCAGCTGTCGGCTTATTGCAACTAATTCATATGCATATTGGACAATATTTGAATGGTCTAAATAGGCAATGCAGTTTGTAAATTTCTTCTTTGATATATCCCTTATTTAAATAGCTCATGTTCTCTAGAATTTAAATATCGCCATTTGCAATTTGGAATTTGGTCACGGGCGAGATCTCTTCAACATATGAAGGTTGTGGCTGCTAGCACTCTGTCTTGATTTCAAAGTCATGGATTTTGTTTGGGATCAGATCTTGCGATTAGACTATGTAAGCTTCTAATGCATATTCCACCATCGTTATGATATAAAATCACTTCTAAATGCATTTTATTTATTTATTTATTTTATGATTTTGCAGGTTTGTTTCAGGCCAAAGCTTGAACAGGGATGCAGATTTTCTACTGAGGCCACATTGAAAGCTAGGATTGAAGATAGCCATAGTTTTTTTTTTTTTTTTTCCTCTGAAATTGTAATTTTTTATAAGAAGGATTAATGATCTTCAATTTTAGGCAGCAAAAGACTTCAAGGAAAATATGCTAAAAACAGGACTTTGACTGAGGTCTTAGGCTGGTTTTTTATCGATCCGAGCTGGTGACTAGGATAGGATCTATGTCAGGACAATTCTGGAGATGCCCATGTGGTTGGTTTCTTCATTAGACGCCTGTAATCTATTAAGCCTTGAAATCAGTTGCGGAATTCTCAACTAGCTGCGGAATCAGGGTACATTCCGCATCTAAGTTGTAAAACCTTATTAAAATAGGATACAGTGTTTTGAGGACCACTACAAACCATAACCAGTCAATTTTGGACAATTTGAACCTATCAAAGCAGTTGGGATTCATTATTATTGTTATTTTATTTATTTTTATATTTTTTTTATTGAATCAATTGAAATGATGAAGTTTATCTTGTCTCCCCTTTTTATTTTCTTTTTTTTTACACAACAATTCTTTTTCTAATCCTCCATATCACACAAAGTGCAAGAGGAGAGCATACTCAAGAATTATTAATTTTTTTTTTTATAGAACAATCCTTTTTCTGATCTTCCAGATCACACAAAGTGCAGGAGGAGAGCATACTCAAGAATTATTATTATTTTTTTTTTAGATGTAAGAAATAAGGTTTCCTAATTACACTTCCCTGGCAACGGCGCCAAAAATGTCTAGTCAATTTAACGTCTTAAATTGTTCTACATAAATTATCAATCTGGGTATCGTAAACTGATGAAGTGTGGTGCACCATATGTGCTTAGTTAACCTTTTTCTTACTTCTTTGTTTTATAGATTTTATTTTATTTTTGGTTTTTGTTTTTGTTGATCTCCTAAAGTGTCTAATGCAAATGGAAATCCTATTCTAAGGTCTTAAGAATAATTTTAAAGGCCAAGTATGGATGTAGATTTCAAGACAAGGTTTATGTCCCTAATGGTAACTTCCAAAACTTAGCGCTTCAAAAGATCTCAAAACATGTTATTGATGGAATTAGTACTTAAACAAAAGTGTAAGTATGCAGTTACTTCAATCAAACAAAATATGAAATACTGATCATGAAATCACTGTCTCTGCTGCTTGTCTAAATATGGAAATAAAAGTTAAGCTATTGCACTCAAATAAATCAAAAACTGCAAACTAATAAAAAGTAAAATCAAATCACAACATTCATATTTCGATCCCTTGCCAGTTAGTCTAGCTATGGCTTTCGGAGGTGACCGTCAATGACATGAGCAATCCAATATCTAATTGCAGAAAAGTAAACTAAAATCAAATCAGAACATTGATATTTCGATCCCTCGCCAGTTAGTCTAGCTATGGCTTTCGGAGGTAACCGTCAATGAAATGAGCAATCTGATATCTAATTGCAGAAAAGTAAAACTAAAATCAAATCACAACATTCATATTTCGATCCCTCGCCAGTTAGTCTAGCTATGGCTTTCGAAGGTAACTGTCAATGAAATGAGCAATCTGATATCTAATTGCAGAAAAGTAAAACTAAAATCAAATCACAACATTCATATTTCGATCCCCCGCCAGTTAGTCTAGCTATGGCTTTCAGAGGTAACCGTCAATGAAATGAGCAATTTGATATCTAAACTAACTAACAAATCAAATGAATAAGACTGAAATCAAAGCATAAATGAAATTGAAAAGCTAAAAAAACAAAGTCAGCAGAGAGGTAAATCTCATGTCACTATTTGATGCAAAAACATGTAAAGAAAAAAACTAATCTACAATCAACTAGTTGAACACACTTACATGAATTAAAATTGCATGAATGAAAAATCTAACTATCAAACTTGCAAGCAATCAAATGACATAATGAAATCAAAGAAAAATTACAAAATGAAATCTACTCTACCTTACATTCTAATATGCTCCATGACATCTACTTCACATCTCCTTCCATGTTGAGAACATCAAAGCTTTATTCAAATTCTTCAAAATTACAAAGTAAAAAAAAGCTCTCTAAAGCTTTCCAAAGCCATCTCACAAGCTAAGACTTAAGAACTAACAAATGAAGCAGAGAGATCTCCTATTTATACAAAAAGATGAGAAGCCATCTCATTAATGAGAGTCCATGAATCTCTCCCTCTACCTCTTAGAGTCCTAATCAAAATAGGAACTGATAAGACACATGTCTTCTTAGAGTTACAATATAATTAGGAGATGTGACACATATCCTCATGATCCCATGATTCTTTCCACTTAAATTCGAATTTTTCCTTAGAGTGCCACATAAGTGTCTTCTAGAAGCCTCCTTTTGACCTACACATGTCAACAATCTCAACCCACTTGTTAGGTATAAGCATATGCACATTATTTTCTAATTTTTAACCAAAAATTCACTTAAAAGCTTAGAATTAATAAAGATTGGAAAAAACATAAATATGGCCCAATGATAATGAAAGTGGGATGAATGTGGTGACATAGTAATGAAATGGAGGTGATATAGTGGACATAATAGTGAAAGTGTAATGGAAATGAATGACATTTTGAAGACTCAACAATAGTCTTATATAATAAGGGAAGAATCATTGAGTTTATTTGTAATTGAGTTATGTTTTCTTGGAGTTTTCCCCCTCGAAGAGGCAAGTGAACATTGTATTCTACTCCTGATTAATAGAATGTCATTACAATTTGTCTCAATTCATGTGATATTCCAGCGTTTCTGGCATTCTGTTATTTTCACAGGTTAAGTGCATAACACAATTTCCCCTCATTTTACATTGGTGACTATTTCTGTATATTGTTGCCAACCTTCATTTCATGCATCGGTAAGGACATGTCGTCATATATTTGAACAAACTGGGATGATTTCTTGTGAGAGTCATCATGGACAATTTTACTTGAGATTGCAATAGTAGATTTTTATTTTTGTGTGGTGATTTTACGTGGTATGTAAATCCCCTTGTTTTGGATCCTTAAATATCTCATTTGACACACAAGAGATCCTAAATTATTTTTCTCTTGAAGTAGTTTCATCCATTCTTAGTGAGGCCACTGCTACCGCATTGTTTTTATTCAGTAAATATTGCGACCTTTTATAAGTGATCGTAGTGGAAGCAACGACTTATCAAATTTTTTCCATATAACTTCAACCGTGAAAGTGTGTTGATGTTTGACTGCCCCGTATATCTCCTTTATAATCTATCCTGCACTTGTACGAGTACCAATAGAAGGACCTCCAAAAAATTCTTGCGACAACATTATATATATCATAGACATTTTTATTAAACATAACAATATCCACAATGCATGCATCACCTTACAATCCAACAAAAAACTAGATTTTGGGTACTTTTCTTCACTGTTGCCATCCCCGTCGAATATTTTACTTTGGGGCAATTCAAATAATGCTTGCATCAGTCTTCCTCTTCTTAAAAACAAGAATGAGCATCCAAATCAGAATAAACATATGCATGGGGATCAATTGCTTCCATGGTTGAAGAAGTTGTAAATCCAAATGAGCCTTCTGGAGGTTCGAATTCTTGAAGCTGCTCTTCTGTAAAATCCCTCACCCACTAATGCTCAAGCCAATGAATGTCACTTCCTTCAATGGAGATGTCAAAGAGAAACTTTCGGCCAACAAATACATCCTCATTAAGGCCAAAGAACATTATGACAAAATACTGGCCATCTGGTAGATGAGTGACATTGTGGCAGTTCTCAGGGCCATCCAGGAGCTTAAAGAAATATAGTTTGTTGATTTGAGGAGTAATGTATCTTGTGTTGGTGGTGTTTGTAGACGAGTTGCCTGTGTAACCATAGTCCACAACCCAAAGCATGTTTGTGGTGGGGGTATGATTTTTCTGTCATGAAGTGCAATTGATCTGGATGATCGACGATTATGCATTCTGTGAAAATGCCATGTAAATTCTCATCCACGTAAAAATGCATGTCACTAATTCTAATATAAAACCAACCTTCACTGTTTCCTTTGCCATTTTTCAGTAACAAAACTTGACCTAGAAGCCTCTTACACATGATTAGGATATGGTTCATTAACATAGAGCATAAAATTTATCAGAAATGGATACATAATGTCAATGAGGACTGCAAAAATCCAAGACAATATCGATGATATTCATAGACTAGAATCAATAGGCATCTCCCTGCCCTCAACAATAGTCTAAAAACTGCAATATATTGCAATTATGACGTTTGATACTCCATTCAAAACTGATGAATTGGTTTGAATCGACCCTGACAAGGCAAATAAAAGGATTGGTCTATAAATAAAAGAAACAAAAATTTGGTGTTTCTTGTTGTGGGGTATCTCTATAGTGTGGCATGAAATTTTGGCCTTGTCTCCTGTAGATTTTAACACATCATGGCCGAGCATAGTATCTGGTTATCTTCGTAGGCTAGAAAAACGATAATCCGTTCTAATGTATTTGGATTTGTGTTGTGTAATATGGTCGAGAGGGAGTGATGCATGGGTCTCTCTGTGTGGCTCGACTATGGATCGAGTTGTAGATTTAGGCAAATTCAATCAATTCACGATGGATTCATCCCTTTTTGCTTCAACAACACATTTCAAAATGAGACATAACTCTATTTGTAAAATAAAGGATTATGAGACGATTTGAGAACTTCCAAACCTTTAAAACCCTGATTACCATGGAGTCATAACCTGCTTTGATACCACTGATGTAGATATTGGGGAAAGATCAAGGAGACTTGAACTCTGGGAGAGGAAAGAAACAATGTTCAAAATATGCACTGAATACATAGGGAAGATAACTATTCAAGGAAATCATTTATTAAATGAAATAAAATTTTGACTACTACATTGTGTTGGACAAACCTGGCCTTTGACAAAGTGAGACTCATTATTTATAGCTTTCGTGAGTTACAATACCATGAGTGGATACCACTTTCCATTTAGATAAAACTCACTGCCAGACACGAAATAAATCATCATTGATAAGGTATGAGTAAATCTTAACAATGCAAGTACATGTACTAAAATGAAACACTAAAATGAATCATTTAGTCACTGCCCAATGAGGTGAAGTACTACTAAATTGTGAGGAAAATAAAAACCAAGACACCCTATTCTCTAAATTGATCCTTAAACAAAATGTGTTGTGGTCAATAAAGGTCAATTGATTAGAAAGGGGGAAATGAGGAAGTCCTTACAACCAACATAATGTAATAAAAACACTAAGATTATATGGAAAAAGTCGTAAGAATGGGAAAAGAATGACATGTGAATTTGATTCAAGACTTCAATTAACTTAGAAATTGAAACGAGAAAGGACCTAGACAAAAGGCACTAGAAATGGACCAAGGTGTACTTTTGAAACTTGCATAGATAATTCATGCAAATAGATTCCCAATAAAACAAAAAAGATTTAGTGGAAAACACACACATTAACGCAAAGGTTTTATCCTAGAAAATCAAGCCGGGAAAACAGACAATATTTTCCAATATATTATCTTTACAATGTTACAATATAATATTTATATTCCATAGCATTCATAAATCCCCAATATATTAACCTTGGATTAGAATACAATTGTAGTTCCTTTGAATAGATCTACAAAACCATGAGAAAAACCACCACGCACCTAAAAATTGCCAAAAAAGAATGTAAAAGAACCCCTTTTTTTGTTTTTTTTTGTGGCACTACCCTAGACTCCATACGGGGGGGTGATATCCCCCCTGTAACCCCCCTATGTGCGTGGTGCATATAAATTGCGCATGGGATCGATCATGTAAAGAATAAAACACATACCCAACATTCTCAACTTGTTGTTTTATTTGCATACAGGGGGGCACAAGAGTACACAATCAACAATATGGAGTGGTGATTCCCATTGTTTCTATACACCAAGAGAACTTCTCAGTGCTCATATATTTTGTCAATGAATATATAAATTTCTTCAAAGTTCATACATTTAACAACAACACCTTCTTGTCTTAAATCATCTTCCTCACAAAGTGACACTGAACATTAACATGTTTTATTTTCGAATGATAAGGAAGGTTCTTTGCTATGAAAAATTCACTTTGATTATCACAGTCTATCTTTATAGATTTTTGTACCAACCCCATACTTGAATACAATCTGTGTAACCAAACTGCTTCCTTACTTACATGAGTGGCTACGATGTATTCAAATTTTGTAGTTGAAAGTTCCATTGCAGTCTGTCTCTTGCTCATCAAACCAATTTCTCCTCCAAATAGGTTAAGCACATACCAAATTGTATATCTTCCACAATTTGGATCTCTAACCTAGTCTACATAAAAAAATCCATGTATGTCCAACACTCTATCTAGTCTTGGAATTCCTTATTAACACAATCCATAATCAATAGTGCCACACAAATACCTGCTCAATACTCTGACTACAAGTGCAATGTATGGTTTGGTACATACCATTGCATACATTAAACTTCCAACTACACTGGCATATGAAACATGTGACATGTCCTCTTCCTCTTTCTCTGCCTTGGGACACTGATCTATAGATAACTTTACTCCTACATGAATAGGGACCTTTATTGGTTTACTTTCTTGCATATTAAACCTCTTCAATATTGTCTCAACATACTTCCTTTGGTTTAACTAGAGTTGTCTTTTTAACTGATCTCTTTTAATTTCCACGCCCAAAATTAAATTTGCAGCTCCAATATCCTTCACGTCAAATTTATAGGACAATTGAGTTCTCATATCCTAGATGATTTCCTTGTCATTTCCAATTAGAAACATAAAATCCACATATAACACCAAATAAATAAGATGATCACTAACTAATTTTAAACATAATGATCATATTTGCTCCTTATGAAGCCAAATCCTTGTATATATATATCAAAATTTTGGTATCACATCCTTAATGTTTGCTTCAACCCGTACAAGTATATTTTAAACCTGCATACCAAGTCTTTCTCACCCTTCACTGCAAAGCCTTATATATGCTTCATGTAGATCTCTTATTGCATATCCTCGTGTAAAAATGTTATCTTCACATCCGTTTTTTCTACCTCAAAATCAAAAGTAGTAGCAGTAAGATAAAATAAATATAATAGAGGTCAACTTTGTAGGAGAAAAAATATCACCAAAGTCAGTTCCCTACACGTGGGAATAAACTTTTGTTACTAATCGAGTTTTGTATTTCTCCACTTTTCCTTCTGAATTCAATTTCTTCTTAAACACCCACTTTTTACCTATGGGTTTTCTTCTGGCCAATAAATCCACTAGATCATAAGCCTCATTCTTGTCCAAGGCTACCATTTCTTTAACCATGGCCTTTTTCTAGAGTTTTCCATCCTCTAAATCCACTGCCTCCCTAACAGTTCTAGGATCATCATCAGTAATAATGAAAACAAATTTTGATAGAAATTAGGTGGAGTACACCTTTCTAGCTACCTTCTTTCCCAAACCAATCTCCTCAAAACCCAAATATGTGGTTCTTCTCATTCTCATTCATTTTCTTCTGTAGAGTCTGATTCATCATCATTTAGTTCAAGCTCTATACTCTCTGATTCTTTCTTCCTTGGTAGGACTTCCTATTGGATAACATCTTTCACCTCTCTAAATACCACATCTCAACTATACATAACCTTCTTTGTTTCTGGGTTCCAAAGCTTGTAACCTTTTAAACCATGTTTATAACCAATTAAGATGCATCTTTTAGATTTTCTATCTAACTTAGTTCTATTTTTCTTTGGAACATGTACATATGCACCACAATCAAATGCCTTGAGATGTGTAAGAGATGATTTATTACAAGTTCCTACCTCATGTGGAGTCTTATCGTCCAATGTTGATGAGGATGATCTATTTACTAGGTAACATGTAATATCCACTACTTGTACCTAAAATTCCTATCCTAACCTAGCACCATTGAGCATGCTTCTTGTTTTCTCCATCAACTTCTTGTTCATCCTGTTTGCAACTTATTATATTGAGGTGTGTATGGAGTATTATTTTATTATGCTATACCACACTTCTTATGGAACTATTCAAATTCATTCCCATATAATTTTCCACCATTATCTATCCTCAACACCTTTGTTTTTTCTCTATCTAATTTTCCACTAGAGCCTTAAACTTTTTAAACTTGTCAAAGACTTTAGATTTATTCTTGAGGAAATATATCCATGTATTCCTTGAGAATTTATTTACAAATGAAAAGTAATACATAGATTTACCCAATTATGGGATTAACATAGGTCCAAACAAATCACTGTGCATTGGCCATGGTATTCCCTCTAACACTAGAGGATAATATCACCTAATTCTACTTCCCATATAAACAATGTTAAGAGAAACCAAAATCTAGAGAGGAATTAGACATATCTTCTACCATGCCATTACTATGTAGTACTCAAAGGCCTTCTCTCTAATATTCTCCAACATTTTATGCCATAACATAGTCTTTTCTTCAGATGTTATAGGAAGTTTTCTTTCTTCTTCTCCACTCTCAAGAGCAATGGAATTGTTGCACCGATCACTAAGAGTTATTCCCAATATCTTATACATAGTTCCAATCCAAACTCCCCTCAAAAATACAATTGTCCCTCAAAACATCTTGCAAATATCCTTTTCAAACACTATTTTTACACTTGCATCACTCATCTTGCTAAATTTATGGATAATCCTGGAATGTGCAGAACACGAAGGAGTGTTCTAATGCTTCCACTAATGAGATTCAACTTGAAATTTACTCATACTATGATTCTAGTTTTTGATTCATCTCTTAATAAAACATCACCACCATCATATCTTTCATATTCACACAACCACTCCTTGTGGGGAGTCATATGAAAGGATGCACATGAGTCGACCAACCATGCCTCATGATCTACATGTATACTTGAAGAATCCATGTTCAGATCCCCTCCATCATTTAAGGTGGTTTTTTATTTTGGAGAAGGATCATTATTAGATCCATTCCCTTTCTTAGGAATTTTAGATCTATAATATTTCTTGTAATGCCCTTCTTTTCCACATCTCCAACATACCTTTATAAAATTTCCTAGAGACTTATATCTTCCTCTAGATTAAATATATGTCTCACTTGAGGACTTATTTTTACTTCGATGTTTTTTCATCTCATCTCCTCCAATAACAAGGATGAGACTCTTTCATTGAACTTTAAAGCAGTTGCATTACTACCTATAGAAACAACCAAAATATCCCACGTGTTTGGTAGAGAACATAACAAACTAATGCACTTATTTTCATATGAAATAATAATATCAATATATATTAGCTGACTTACTGTAGTATTAGAGGATTTGACATGTTCTATCACAGAGTCTCCATTCTTCATCTTCAGGTTAAACAACTTCTTATATAGGAACTATTTGTTCACTGGGGACTTAGATTGATACAAAGCCCCTAATTTATCCCACAAAGCCTTTACTATAGCTTAACATGAAACATTCAGTAATACTAAATATGATATACATAACCATATTTTTCTCTTTTCCTTTCAATCCAACTTTTTACAGTATTCTGTTGATATTCTTGTTAGTGTAGTACTCAAATCCACGTGATCCACTAATCCCTATCCACCAAAAAATCTTCCATTTTGGGCTTCCATAGCTCAAAACTATTCCCATTGAATTTCTTAATCTTTATCTTAGAATTGCTTCCCATTTCCTTTTCACCACAAGAATCACTTCCATAGATATCCCACTGCAAGAGGGTCTATCACATGCTTGAGCCAAACCCTTTAGACAAAAATAAACCTCATTGAAGCTAATTACACATATAATTCCTACAAATAGCTTCTCAATAAAAGAGAAAATATTCAATGACAAACACACACATTAACGCAAAGATTTTATCCTAGAAACCCAACCGAGAAAAACCAACAAGATTTTTCAATATGTTAGCTTCACAATGTTACAATACAATACATATATGTTGTAGCATTCATAAAACCCCAATCCATTAAGCTTGGATTAGAACACAACCATAGTTTCTTTGACTAGATCTTCAAAGCCATGGGAAAAATCACGACATGCCAAAAAACTACCAAAAATAGATGCAAAAAACCACCCAAAAAATCCCCCATGCATACCCCCAAAATGGGGGGTCTAATAACACCCATTGTGACCCACCAATATGTGTGGTGCATATAAATTGCACATGGGGTTAGTCGTATAAAGAATATAGCACATACCCAATACAAGGACATGATGGTTCAATAAATTATCAACATGGTGACAACTAGATGAAATGAGCAAAGGTATACAAAGGTACGGTGGATGCAAATGATGAATTACATAAGGATGCTCTATTCAAGGGTGACATGTGTTTTTTTATCCAGGAGGCTCTAGAGAGGCTTAAAAATCAAAGTCTTCATATTTCATTGAAACTAGGACCATATCAAAGAGCTTGTCATGCTGATTCCAATGACGCAAACAACACTCAAATTTGATTTTGTATGTGCAACTTTATTGATAGTCAAAATTTCAAGTCAATGGAGCAGGACTTTTGTTACTAGCTAAAATTGGAGCACAACTAAACCTAACTAAATATGGAGGGAGCACTAAATTTGGAGGAAACTAACCAAGCGACATTTAGGCACTTAAACGTAGCTGAAAATGGTCAATTTTTCACCTTTTTAATTTTATTGGTGACCCCTAAAATCCGACAGACAATTTTTAAAATAGTTTTATTAAAAATAAAAAATAAAAATAAAAATTGGTTGGCGGGCCACCAACCCCGCAAATTCTTGGTTTTATTATATGTTAATATATGTTATATGGGGTGGGCCCTTATTGATGGACTTGCCACCCAACAAAACCACGTGACAGGGATCGATGACCCCCACCAATACAACAACCACCATTTAATTGGGGCCTGACAAGGATCGAACCCACGCCAACTAGTTCGTTGACCCACCCAATGGGTGGCCCCATATGTGATACATGTCATTTAAAAAATAACAGTGCCAACGAAACTCCAAATTAACACACACCCATAATTAATGGTCCCAAATTTAACCAATATGCTTAGTACTTACTGTCGAGTAAGGATATTTAAACCACAAATTTTTCATTGGAACCCAACACAGAGAGTAGCAGAGGAACCATGAGCGAAAGGATGAGCTGAATTATCCCAGAGTTGGAACTCTCAATCATTGGTGGAACCATGATTTAGAGGAATCTTTTAGATTCCTTAGAGGAAAAATTTTGACAGTGTCATAAATATGTCAACTTTATACTGAGATTGCTAAGAATTTCACCAGGAATTTGATGGTGCAGATGATTTTCTGATCTGAAAATTTTATTTTCCGGAGGTAGAACATTGAGCAATGGAACCTTGAAGGTGTAACCTTGATGTAGGAATTTACAAGGAATCTTTTAGATTCCTTGAAGGCTTAGATTTGACAGTTTTAGAACGGGGTCAAATTTATACTTAAGTTTCACTATTTTTTGCAAGGATCACAATGGTGTAGATTGTTTTGGCATTTGAGAATCCAATTTTTAGGCCATCGCCAGATTGGGAGATATATTGATGCATCTGACCTCTTTCCTTGTTTTTGTTTTGGAAAAAGGATGGATGTATGTTGCAGTACTAGTGATCTATGTATGTTGCAATAAATCAATGAGATTTGAACCTTTGTAGGAAATTCATCATTTTAGTCATTGCACAAGCACTGAGATGGTGCAGAGTTAAAAGGGGGTCATGTTGACACTTTTCCAGAGAGTAGTTGTGTTTACAACCATTGCTCTCAGAATTTCGATACGATCATGGTGATGATGAGCATGATGTGAATCTAATCAACAAATTCATGAGGACCATTTTATGCTACTTATGTGTGAAATTCCATTTATGCCACTTTTATGAGAGATCATTCCTCTGTCATGCTAAAGGAAACTGTCTTGTGAGCGAGAGTTATTTGTAGGAGAATGTTTCTTTGGAGAGACATGCCACTCAAGACAAGAGTTTCATCCTTGCGTTTGTTGAAAAGTGCAGCAATAAATTCTCGATTTGATTTTTCCTTGATTAAATTTGAGAAATTTGAAACTCCACATTAGTAGACAACTTGGAGGAGTTAACTGAAGTGACATAGCTCTTGCCACTCAATTAAGAACACTCAATTTGAGTTAATTAATTGAAGTTTAGTTTTCACATGTTGATTCCTATTTTATAGGAGTATAACCCAGTTAATTTGAGTTAAGGGCGTGAATTTTAGTTGTATGTAGTGATTTGTATATTTTAGGAGCCTAGGTTGAGTTAATTTCAGTTGTGAACAATTAAACTAGTTCTAACTATTAATAGAACTAGTTGGTGGTCAGTCAAGTAGTGGGACATCAATATAACTCAAAGATCATCTAGTTAACTAATCAATCAGCTAATAATTAGCTCGTTTATGCAATTAATACGAGTTTCCCAGATGTGGTGGAGTTTCCAAGGCAGTGAACCGATAGTTGTAAACTAGTTGAGTGTACATGTGTTGCATGAGGTCAAATGGACCATCCTTGGGAATTACACAATGAATTAGAGGAAATTCCTATTTAATAAGGGCTCAATTATGATGAATGATGCAATAAAATAGGGGCTCAAGCAAAGAATGAAATTATTTTGTTCTAAATTGTGAATTAATGTCCACATAGTAGTAGAGTAGGTTTGTGTCTTATGATTTTGATTAAAACTTCATGAGAAGTTGCAAATCTACATCATAATTTCTACATGATATTAGAGCAGGATTCACATTAGAGAAGGAATTTTGAAGTTGTTTCTTATGAAGTTTGAAATTTGAGTTTAGTGCAGCAGGATCTCTTCGGAGTTGAGGAGATGGTCTTAAATGGACTAAGGCTAGAGTATGCCTTGGAAGGCACATCTAATTTTGTTGCATAGAAGGATTGCATGGAGGCAGTATTAGATGAAAATGGATTGATATATACATAAAGACATATGTTGAAAAATCAAGACCAGCTGATGCCCAGAACTTTTCTATGTGGAAGACCGTCAATGAGCTATTCAGAAATAACAATGAAGCCAGGAAACCTGATCTGGTGAACAAATTGAGGATTGAAGACAAAGGGCATGAGGTAGTCTTCAAAGATGGGAAGGCCTACCGCAAGCATCTTTCTTAATGTCAAATCAAGCAATTTTGTGTCAGGATAGAGAGCCTCTACACATTAGAGGAAGATGCATGCAAAACCTTTTGGAGCAAGGTAGGGATTAAAGATGTTGTGGTTGAGAGGGAGCATGATTTAACTCTCAATATGGCGCCTCAGCCAATTAGCAGTTGGGCTGAACATGAGGATGAGGATGATGAAGACCAATCATAGACCTCTAGTAAGAGAAGAGGTTGATCTAAGTGGGTAGAGGGAGCACATACATCCATACCTCCAGGTGTGAGGTGGGGCAATGTAGAGCCCTAGTCCAAGAGTTGCATAAATTTGGGCAAGGTCCATTGAGGCACTCTCCTAATGGATCATTTCCTTGCTATGGTGGCCCACAATATTTAACAGTAGGAGGATCAATGTTAGTTAGATAATGATGAGTGTGAAGGAGTTTTGCGAGCAAAGTAGGAGGCTTAGTAGCAGAGTCATCAACAACATAGTTTTCCCAGTAGACAGTTGTAGACAATTGATTTTTTTTTTGGATGCTTCTCAGTTGTAGATGTTGTAGTAGTAGTAACAATAGTGAGATATGTTGCATGTAGTATATTCCACATGTGCAGGATAAGGGTGGTTGATAATCCCTTTTTTGCTGAGAGGGAGTGTTGAAAAATGCAGCAAGAAATTCTCAATTTGATTTTAGGCTTGATTAAATTTGAGAAATTCGAAATTCCACATCAACAGACAACTTGGAGGAGCTAACTAAGGTGACATGGCTCTTTTCACCAAGTTAAGAGCACTCAATTTGAGTTAATGAGTTGAAGTTTAGTTTGCATGTGTTGATTCTTATTTTATAGGAGTCTAGCTTAGTTAATTCGAGTTAAGGGCATGAATTTCAGTTGTATGTAGCGATTCGTAAATTTTAGGAGCCTAGGTTGAGTTAATTTTAGTTGAGTTAAACTAGTTCTAAATATTAATAGAACTAGTTGGTGGTCAATTAAGTAGTGGGACATTAGTCTAAGACATAGATAATCTAGTTAACTAATCAATTAGCTAATAATTAGCTCATGCATGCAAAGAATATGAGTTGTCCAGTTGTGGTGGAGTTTCCAAGGTAGTTAACCAATAGTTGTAAACTAATTGAGTGTAAAGGTGTTGCATGAGGTCAGGTGGACCATCCTTGGGAATTGCACAATGAATTAGAGGAATTTCCTAGGGGCTCAATTATTTAGGAATGGCGCAAGACAATAAGGGCTCAAGAAGAGGTTGAAAATGACTAATTTTGGGTCAAAGCTTCTTAGTGAGAAAAGAGATAGGTTATGTACTTACATGTGATAAATTAAGCAAAGAAATTGTAATACATATGTATTCATCAAATTAATGCAAGCATGCATTGGGGATTTTAGCAGTTTGCTTTCCCTGAAAGAAAACACTATTTTCATGTGTGTGATTTCTTATTGCATGTCTCATATTTTTGTTCTAAATTGTGAATTAATGTCCACATAGCAGTAGAATAGGTTTGTGAGTTGTGGTTTTGATTAAAACTTCATGAGTAGTTGCAAATATACACCATAATTTCTATAACGTTGACATATATTTTAGTATGTACTCATCATCTTCTTGAATAGACTAATGAATCAACCTCCCCACTCTTGACCCAGGGCCTGAAGACGTAGTCCACACTGGATGAACTCCATTATCATGTGTTGTGTTATTATTGCTTCATGGTTATTTTCTTCTTGTTTATGATTGCTGAAGTATTGTTTAGAGAATGTGCTTGATCATGTTTCACATGCAAATACAAGTTTCAGAAGAAGGTCTTGCATAAAGAATAGTTTTGTTTGAAAGTGTTCACAAAAAAATTTCAGATAAGTTTCTCAAACCCAATGATAAAAAATGATTTCTCTTTTCCCCCAATTTTTTTTGTTTTATGATTTTTTATATTTTTCTTTTTTAGATGGTGAAACAATCAAGAGAGGAGGTAGGAACTCATGTTACAAGAAAACTAATTCCAAAGTGTGCAATTAAACATATGGTCATAAGAAAGTAGGGTGACATATACGCAAAAATCAATGCATACCTAAGTGGATGCCCCATTTCAAATGGAAATGTATTGCATGCATGCAATGTGACAATGAAAAAAGGAACTAAAAAACATATGGAAGCAAGCAACAAAAGTAGTCACACATTAGTTTTTGGTAGTGTTCACATGTTATGTTAATACATATTTTAACTAAGTTACATTATGTGTATACATGTGCTCATCAATATTAATGAAAACCACTTCAGATTGTGTTATGTGCATATTCTCTTTAATTCATGTTCTTTTACATTTTTTATTTGTTTAAGGACTTTATTTTAGATTCCCTAAGACCTCACGAGATTGGAATCAATACTAGTTTCAAAGGAATTCTTGTGTGTGTCTAAGATTCTCTACATTGTATTAGAGCTAGTCCAAATTATTTGTAGATAGTGAAAGGAATGAAAAATTGTTATGTGTGCTATAAAAGATAATGGATAAATTTTCTTCTTGATCCATTTAGCATGATGTTATTTTCTATGTGTGTCATATAGGAAATGAAAATTGTTGGTGCTATGCTAGAATTCTTGGAGTGATAGATTTAATGGCAACATATTTGTAGGTTATATCTTAGGCTAGTGAAGTGGGCACCTACAAGTGCATAGGTTAGTCATGGAGCAACATACATTGACAAATGTTGAATAGACCTTTTATTGTTGTGCCTTCTATGGTGTATTAATTCTTATTGATCTTTTCTTGTTGGAATATAGAAAGTTGAGGTCAATGCTACAAAATTTAGAAACAAACGATCATATGTTTAAGACATTTAATTCAACATAGATATATTGACTATTCTTGCATATACTTGCTATATGCTTCCTCTAATACATTTTTTTCTTGATTATTGATATAAATCTTGAATGATTCTTTAAATGTCACTGGAAAATTTAATATGTTTAGCAAGCAAGGGATCATTCAAATCATTTAATACATCATCCCAATAACTTGTCTTTGAAAGCCAAAATTTCCTCCCTCCCTTATTAATCCCTTTTCTCCACATGCTCCTATATGCATTTGTTCCTTTCGTTTCATTCATATCCAATGGTTTCTTTCCATTTTTAGGTGACAGGAAAGTTCAAATAGACATTGGGAAACAAATGCCACACATTGATAAGTTGTGGCCATTTTTCATCCTTGATTGAGGTTTTCACTGCATAATTGATGTTTTGTCATAAAATTGGAATTCGAAGTATTGGCATCCTTTGATAGCAACTATATTGTAATTCTAATCCAAAAGAAACTCCTTAATTAGATATGGGAAGAAGGAACATTGGTCCTTGTATGTTTTATCAATGTTAATTTTAACATAGATGATAACATTCCATATGTTCTTTACATGTATTTATGTGTGTGACCCATTAGGAGGAAAGATGACTCAACAATTTTAAAGACCTTGTTGACGGTGCTAGAAATCTGTCAACAAAGGGGATCTCCCCGATATAAAGTCCTGACTAGACCTCACACCGTTTGGTGTAGGAGTCCCATTTAGTATAAAGGCCCGGTTGCCATATACATAGATATTTGCCTTGGCTCTAGCTGTCAGCACATGAGAGTGTTACACTGGTATCTTCAAACATCAAGGTCAGTGTGCCTGTTGAGTGCGTAATGTAACTCATGTCTAGGTTCTCTTATGAAAAAGGGGGAGAGTAAAGTGAACCTTTAAGTGAGAGGTAGTAGTACCACCCAGGAAGAGACACACACGAACTAGAAAGAGTCTATCCAGCATCTAGCGGAATAGTCCACAGCAGATGTGACAGTCGTTAAAACCAAAGTGCAACGGAAAACACTTACACCATCTAGTAGAGTAGTCCACACAGATGTGAAGGTCATTATACCTAGTAAAAAAGACATGCCTGTCTAGTATCCTATGGATTAGTCCGCAAGGATGAGACAACAATGATAACCAATACAACACATTCTCAACAATGTAAGTACTAAAACAAACGAAGTAGTTCAACTATCTTAGTACAGGTTAAGAAAACATGCATTACAAATGTATAAAGAGTAGTCTTAAAAACATATACAAAACATGTGTGAAAATGTGCTAGCCTTAACAAGCTTCTGAATTAAGAAAAAGTCCCAAGACACATCTATACACCATACATCACTAGTCCTAGTAGTGGGACATTGGAGCCACTCTTCGCTCCTTAAAGAACTGACTAAAAACTCTCTATGCTTCATGGGAGGAGTCAAGGTGAAAAATCCTTGCTCATACAAGGAGATGGGTATATATAACCAAGTGCGATGCTTGAGCCTTGTGACTCTTGGACTACCCTCATGACCATTCAACTTCCTATGACTTTTCAACTGAAATGAATCTTCATCTTCATTGTGTGTCCATTGGAATTTCACTTTACATTACATTCGATTACCACAGATATGGCCCATAGTAGTGATGTGGCCTCAAACACTCATGACACAACTTGACATGACACTGATAACATGTACTAGCTGGCTGTGGTGGCAATGTCAAGCTGTTGTTGCTGGTAAGTGATGGATGTGTTCTTGGATGTGCTTTGTCTTCACGTCCAAATGACTTGATGCTGTGGGGTATTCAATGGTCTTGGTCTTGTAAGATGGTTACATGCATGTGTTCCTTTCACTTTAGATTCTTTCATCCATTCAACTGCAAGTAAGTCTTCTAGCATTTTCTCTCCTCCTTCATCTCATTTGTCATCTCACCATGATCCATCAATGTACCTATTACTGTAATTCAGTCATGACGGGACAACATCAAATACAAAACCTCCCAGTATAAGATGTTGCATTGTTTTCCATGGTTCGGGCCCATGACATATGACATGATGGGAAGAGGGCCCAGTAATTACACACTGCACAGTTTCAGGTGATAGGGAGGAAGACTGGTCAGTGAGACTGCGTAGAGCGCAACTCAGACTTGGATCAGGAACTTCAGGGCACAATATTCACTGTAGGGGAAAACTACACAGTGGCCATTGGGAGGTAGGATTACACAGTTGAGGACACCAGTAGCTACTATAAGGTGGGACCCTCAGGGGCACCTTTGCACAGTTTTCTAAAGGAAGACAAGGCTGAATAGCATCGGGACCAAAGGAAAACTCTACGTAGTTTCTGAGAGCAATGAGTCCTAGCTTAGGGAGGTCACTGGGAGGATGCCTCTACGCAATTTTTGGGAGTAGTGCAGGCTCAGGTATTTGTGCATTGTGGGGTTCTAGTAGGTAGGAAGGAGGCTTGATGATTAATCTTGCGAAGTGCACAGTTCAGGTTGGGCTTTGAGGCAGTTTATATGTAGTTCTAGGAAGGAAAACATGATGCTCACCTCTTGGATTGTGCAGTGCATTTGACTCAGAGGATAGCCTCAAGAAATATGTAGTTCGAGGCAGTAGATCAAAATCACTAAGGGCTGAGACTGTGTAGTGTAGCTAGGTTGGGGTCCGGTGAGAGGGGGTTGTTCGATCAAAAGGATTTTCAGAAAAATGGCTAAGTGTGAGAGGCAAGTGAAATTATGAGGACTTGACATTGTGATCACACACTAATAATACTTTGAAAACATGACAACATAGACCATCAAGACAACAAGACAAAGCATTGCCCTATGTGTGACTGTCTTGAGTTCAAAGCGATAAATGCGACACTTGGGATAGACCTTTGGAAAACCATGAAGACACTTGTGTGACAATGCTTAAAACTTTGTGTATGAGTGCGATAGGTGTTTACATGGCTAGGACAACTTGTATACACAAATACCAACCTTCAAGGTCACCAAAATGGTTCGCAAACATGACATAACATCCAAACATGTCAAAAGATGACAATTGATCCAACAACCGAAAGGGAACAAGACACATAGAGGAAACACATGGAATGAATTTCAGTGCTTGTAACAATGCATGTTATTGAAGACAAAATGATATTACAATGATGAGCAGTCCTTCAAGCTACACTAAGAGGTGTATTTTCAAATATGTGCTTTGTTTTCCATACCTACCCTCCAAAGGGCTATATATCAGATGGATTCTTCATGCAAACCAAATCTTCTATCGTAATTCCTTGGTCTGCTTATCTTTCTCCTCAGCTCCTTGAGAGTCATCTAGCATTTTATCCTTCTTTGTGGCCCCTGAGAAACACAATTGCGTAGTTTCAACGGGCAATGACTGCTGCGAGATGAGGCCATGGGAGGACACATCTACGTAGTTTCGTGATGCAAGGCAGACTAGGCAGCTGGGGGAAAAAAATGCGTATTTTTAGGATGTAAGGCATTGCTCTGGGATGAGGCCTTTTGAGGAAACATCTGTGCAATTTCAAGATGCAAGGCAGATTGGGTAGTTGAGGGAAAAAACTGCGCAGTTTTTGGAGACAGTGGGTTCCGGATGAGGGAAGGGCATTGGAGGAAACCACTACGTAGTTTTGAATGATAAGGGAGGTTAGGATTTCTATGCATTTTGCAGTTCCAACAGGAAAGGGAAAAGCTTGAGGGTTGCAGATGCGAAGTGCATAGTTTAGGAAAGCTGGATGAGGCCAGATTGTTGGGGAAACTCTGAAATTTGGTTAAGTGTGGGATCATTAGAACTGATGTGAACAATGATATAACTTGACTATGATCACACACTTGAACACTTAGTGATACAACATAGACCATCCAAAAAATATAACACATACTTCGCTTAATGCAACAACCTTTGTGGCATCTTATGACAAGTGTGGTTCCAATTATAGACTTTGAGAGGATAAAGGTGACACTTTTGCAAGAGTGCGTGAAATGAGTGTGAAGCATGTCTACATGGTGAGGACAACCCATTCTCACAAATATTTTCCCTTGAATAAAAACAAACTACTCTTTGCATGACAAGCGATAATCCCCATGCCCAATGATGACACATACTATATAAAGATAAAAGCGTGAACTAATCTTAAGATCAAAGAGGGAAGCTTGAGATCATCAAATCACCAAATAAGTGACTAAGGGATGATCGATAATAGGATCCATAGTAAGCTTCGAAATTTGAGTATAGGCCAAAATTTTGGAGGGTGTTGCAGTTACTACAACACTTAGCGACACACTGGTTGAATACCAGCTTCTCTGTCTTGGTTCATTTTAGTGCAGGACCTTGGTCCTTCAGGGAGTATTGATTCATCGTGTAGATTAATTTGGCTTCTCCACTTGCCCCATGGGTAGACATGGTCCCGTTTGTACCTTCTCAGTTGAACGCAACACAAGATTTAGCCAGATCACAATGTTTCAAATTGGGAAGGGTGGTTTAGCTCATGATCTTAAGATTTTTAGAGTATAGTTTTTCATCTGTGGTGTTGCTCCATTGCCAATAGGCCTTGGTAGTACCCCAAAAGAGTCATGCATGAACACAAGCATTTCTCCACTGCGAGTGAGCCTGAGCAGTACCTCGGAGGAGTTGCATGCTTCACCTCTCTGCGCAGGAAGCCTTTCTCTTCTTTCACCTTTGTTATTTTTTAAAGAGAATTATGCATAGGCACTTATGTATTTTGGGGTGGAAGAGGGATCCTAACATTTTGAGAGAAGGAGAGGTTGTCCCTTTAGAGAAGCATATAAATATATCTGATTTAGGTTTCTCGTTTAGATTTCCCCTTCTCCATTTCTACTAATTGGATAAGCTTGAAAACAACAAAGAAGAAAACTAAGTATAGGCATGAGGTTCCCATATTAGACATGGGTTCATGGTTGGACCAAAACTCTCCTTATAGATGGATTTTATATTTTGTCAAGATATCATTGGACAAAAGTTACAACCAAACATAAAGAAGATGAACATAGGACTAGCCAAGGGATGTAGTGTCACAAGACTCTTTGAACTTCAACGACATACACATTCAGAAGCTAGGATTCAAGTCTAGGCACAACACTTATTCATGTAGTGAAGACAAAAGGAAATCTCAACAAGGAAGAAAACAAAGAAAAAAGAAAGAAGACACAAAACTAGGAAACAAAATCAAAAGACAAGAGAACAAAACGACTAAAGTGAACATGATGTGAAAGCATTATAAGAAAACCAAAATGAACTACTGAGAATGAGTGCAAGATGAGTGTAAGGAAAGGAAAACTAAGATGCAACTAATCCTACTCCTATCCATGCTTCTATCTTAATAGCTAGACAATCGGGGTTATGCGTAATGAAATTTCCAGTGAAGCCATCCTAGTTGTTCCCAACTTGCATCCATAAAGATATGAATGGTTAAAATAGATAAAAAGTTATGTGAAACAGAAAATAAAAAAACTTGAAAAACTTGCACACAGGAAGGAAGGCCTTGCCTTTGGACATAAATACGTGTCACAACAACTACTTTTATCCAATCCACATGCTTACCTCTTTGATGGATACCACTTTTCCACAAACCTCAGAAGCTTCTTGCGGTTGCATCCTCTTCTGCACTGAGCTTCTTAGAAAGCACGATGAAGGATTGAAACTTGCTGCCTGCAACAGAGATTGCCAAGTAAGATTGTTCCAGCCATTCAACGATTGGATCGTAAAATTCGTAATGGCCGTCTTGAAAGCCTTATGATATCTGAAAAGATGGATTTTCAATTCGAGAAGTAGGATCGCAATGGGAATATTGTAAAGAAAAATAGATCTGATCATCCTCGGTGGTCATGCCAAGACAATGAGGACTTGCCATAACCATCAGCGAAGGCAGAAGTGCCTCACCTGCTTGACAGAAATATGAAGAGAGAGATGTTAAGCAATGAAGATCTGAGAGCGTGAAGCAACTATCATCAAATGCGCTGATGGGAAAATGATAAGCAGAATGATAGTCACCCAAGATAGAGAAATGATCAGATGAGCTAGTTGGGACGTCAGATTCTCGATTTGCAATCAACAAAGAAAAATCCATTTGAACAACCTTGCGAACTCTTTGAAAAATCAAACCAAGTTTGTTGTGATCTAGATATGCTGGATCACCTTCCTATCACTGGTGACCAATTGCGCAAGCATCATATTCATCACAAGAGTTTAAGAAGGATTCTATCACCGTGAATCTATGAAACCAGTTGAGGAAAGGTGAATGGAGAGGAACTTGGTTCGTGTGACAAATTCTGCATTCATCATCAGACAAGGAGATTTCTATTGTGATGAGAGGACATATTTGCAGTAAGAGACTCACAAGAAGATCGAGGAACTAACCATGAAGGGGGAAATTCGATAAGTATGATTGCAGGAAAAGATAGTCTTTGAGATGATCAACTTCACAATTCCATGACTTCATGAGAGACAGACATTCCCAACCCAAGTATGACATGAGATATTTGCATGAAGATGGATGCACTATAATAGATCTATGAATTTAGTCATAAGTGAAATTTTTGAAAATTTGAGAGATCACACCTAGAATAACAAACATTTTTTACACAGAAATTCACACCGAATGAAACCATGTAGATAGACTGATTGTGCGTGAGATACCAGATCTGATTTGATTTGGGGGGCTTACCAGTGTCACGAAGTCCTGACATAACCATCAATAGACGTTGAAGTGCCTTGACTCCTTGGCATGTCCTAGAACTTTCCAGAATTTTAGAATCACATTTTGAAGCTTGAACCAGATCATGCTTGGGTTGAGGGTGGTTGTCTTTACTAATTTCAAAACTTCTCTCTAGACAACAACCATCTCTGTCACATATTTCACCAGATTTTTCAGATTCAACAACAATCATATTACTCAGTTGAAGAGGCTCTTCTAATAGTACATTCAATGGTAAATGCATTGGTGATATCCCATGAGAAAGTTGATTTAAAGAGTTGTCTTCATCGAAAAGAAGGGATGACGGGGAATGGGAAGCATACCCTATGATTTGACTATTTTCAATTTCATCATGGACATCCTCACTGCCTTATATCAATTGAGGAGATAGCTCATCAGATGAAGAAGCAAGAGAACATGGAGTATCTTTGCCACATGTAGATGCGTTGTGAATGGTAGGACGCAAGGGACAGTGAGGTGAAGAGGAAGTTTCGATATGGGCATATTCTTTGACTGAAGCATATTCTAGATCTCAATTAGAATCTTCATGAGAAACCAGAAGATCACATGATGTGTTTGGGTATTCGTCACAACATATGGAAGCATGGGAGTGATGACTACCCAAGACTGGGGGTTGATCGAAATAATTGATTGTACAAGATGTTCCACCGATATTAGCATATTAAGAATCATTCAAGAGTGGAAGCTCATTGTTTTGATATAGACAATTTTGAAACAAAGAGGGAAGATTGATAGTGTCCTCACCTTTCTGCTCCTCTGCCTGTGTAATGTGACTACCTTGCGCCTGATCACAATTTGAGCTAGCAGCTTGAGAAGAAAAAGAATGCGAACAATTAGTTGGTGAAGAAGATTGATCAAGTGAGCAGGGATAATTTTAAGCATGGATATCTATTTGAAAGTTTAGAAACCTTGGTGAATCTTAGTAATCTATAATAGAAAAATTATTAATTTTTTGATGATATTTTTATAAAAATATCTGAATTTTTGATTATATTATATTAGTCTATATAAGATCTTGGTGATTTTTAAGGTAAAATAATTTCAAACTATAAAAATTGGGTGAATTATTTTTAGAAAAAAATGGAAATTGGCGAATATTTTTTTTGGAAAAAGTATAGAAAATTAGCCCATCGGCAAATATTAGCCCCTAAAATTTTCCCTACAAGTGAGTCATGGTACAAGGAGTCATTACTTGTAGATGACTTGAGTTATGAATATTGACATCCTCTTGCGAAATGGAGGAGTGAGTCTTCACTGTAGGCTTCCTAAGCCATTATGGAATTTCCTCCATTGAAGCAGGAGACGAATGAGAAGATGGGTTGGGGACTTGATGCACATAGTTCTCAACTTCATGATCACTGCAAAAGGGCACCCACATTGGGAATGAGAAAAGAGGAGGACAAGGAACAAACGGGGTGGTGGGCTCCTCCTCTGCAATCTGAGGTGCCTCATGATCCACAAGAGTTGGGGAGGAAGGGAAATCAAGAGGTTGTTATGAAACTAGCTCACAAAAAGATAGAAATGATATATCAACGCCTTAGAAATAAGCCTATTCAAGGGGGCAACCTCCTTTACATTACACAAATGGACAATTCTTAGATGATTCAAATGACAAAACCTTCTTTCTATATATAGGAGTCTACGGGGTCACAATATAACCAAGCTAGCCTAACAATAATAACATAAAGGCACAAAAATAACAATAGAGGGATTCTATGGGGCATAATAATAACAATATGGGGACAATAGGGGCACAATAATAACAATAAGGGATACAACGATAATAGTAATGGGGGGATCACTAATATTATAGGGACCTAACATGCCCCTCTCCTTCAAAAGAGTGTTGTCCTCAATGCTTGAGTAGTTCTGGATGCTTCTGTATAAAATTCTCATCCTCCCATGTGGAATCTTCAACGAGTAAGTTCTTCCACTTGATGAGATACTCTGAAATTGATCTATTTCATAGTTGTCGAGTTCTTGTTTCTTTGACTGCTTCAAGTTCCAATATGATTTTTCCTTCCTCATCAAGTTCTGGAAATATTGTCTAAACTGGAAGCTTGTCACCTATAACCTTCTTTAAGCATGAAACATGGAAACCTGGGTGCACTCGAGAAGCTGCAGGAAGCTCCAATTTGTATGCCATAGTACCTATCTTTTGCAACACCTTGTACAGACCATAATACTTTGGTGATAATTTTTTATCCTTCTTAACTTGCTTAAGGGACATTTATTTATATGGTTGTAGCCATAGGAATACCTAATCACCTACATCAAAACTTCTATCGCTGCGATGTTGATCTTCCTGTTGTTTCATTCTATTCTGTGCCAAAGTGAGGTTATCCTTTAAGAGTTGGAGAACTTGTTGCTGATGCTCGATGTGATCTTCCACTGCTTGAACCTTAAAATTTTCTCTTAAATATGATGTGATGGATGGTGGATGATATCCACAAAGTGCCATAAATGGGGTCATTTTTGTTGCAGTATGGAA
>APFE031507511.1:48150-72252 GCA_000404065.3 Pinus taeda
CATCATTAGAGTCTATGAAATCATGATTAACATTTATTTTGTTCTCATCATGAGTTTCCTTTACTACCCTTTCACCATTAGTGACCATTTCTTGTAGCAACTTATTCAAATTTATCTTCAATTCTTCCATCTTATCGTCCATGCCATTCATCTTAACATCCATATTAGCGTCCATGCCATCCATCTTAGCTTCCACACCATCCATATTAGTTTCCATGCCATCCATCTTAGCTTCCAAGTCATTCATTTTATCTTCTACGCCTTTCTTGAAACTATCCATCTTAGCTTCTACATCTTTCTTTAAACCATCCATCTTATTTTCGGTTACCTTTTGTGCGAGTGAAATTTGTTGCACTTGTTTTCTTAATATTGATATATCATGTTGCATTTCTTCCTCTTCTTCATGAGTCATGCTAGAAATTTCAGGTTGCTTACTAGGTGTTTCCATTTTCTTTCTTTGGGGCATCAATTACCGATAATGATGCTTCACTATGCCCTTTGAATTCCTTCAAACTAATTTTTCAAACCAAGCTTATGCAAAAATTTAAAAAATACACACTTTTTTCACTTGTAGGAGCTCAATATTGAATCTACTGTACCTCTGTAATTTTGGATCTCCTAGTTCTGAAATCGTGATCTACAGTAGCCCTCTACGTCCTTTTTCCAATGCCACCAGTCTGATCAAAATTGGATTCTCCAAGGAAGAGTTATGCCAAATCTCCCACGGTGACCTGATTATAGACTAATTCAATAGAGTGAAATTATACGACATGCCACATGTCACTCTTTCGAGCTTCGTAACTAAAATTGATACACAGAAAACTAGAGGTCATCCTCTTTCTGAAACTTCTGATGAGATTTCAATCTGATGCTCAAAACAAAAGTTATGAGAATTTTCCCTATGTCACTTGTTTGGAATGTAATTCGAGAGTCTGCAAAAATGCCAACTTCCTGAGATCATATATCCGCAAATATAGCAAGAAAAGCTCTGAAATTTGGACCCAAAGTTCAGAACTATTTTGACCCAAATGGGTTTTTTTTAGCTTCCGAAATGTTGCAGAAAAAAAGTTATAGCGAAAATGGCATGATGACCTGTTTGGAGAAGCGAAACCCTAGAATCCAAAGCTCTGATACCAAATCTTATGGAACCAGCTCACAAAAAGATAGAAAAGATAGATCAATGCCTTAGAAATAAGCCTCTTTGAGGGGGCAACCTCCTTTACATTACACAAATGAACAATTCTTAGATGATTCAAATGACAAAACCTCCTTTCTATATATAGGAGTCTACAGGGTCACAATATAACCAAGACAACCTAACAATAATAATATAAAGGCACAAAAATAACAATAGAGGGATTCTATGGGGCACAATAATAACAATATGGGGACAATAGGGGCGCAATAAATACAACGACAATAGTAATGGGGAGATCACTAATATTGTAGGGACCTAGCAGAGGTTCACTGTATTGGGAAACATGAACCAAACATTTAAATTCTTGTCTCAAGAAATCTGAGGTCAAAAGTTTGTTAGGAATTTCGCAACAGAGGTGAAGGAACTGATCAGTAAAGTCCTCAACTGATTCATCATGCTCCATTCTTAAATGACATCTTTTTTCATAGACATCCCCATGGCTATACTTAGCGAAATCTTTCATCATAATCTTGCCAAGCTGGCCTAATGAATCAATAGAAGCAGTGGGTAATGTATGACATGAACATTCAGCATGACCTTTGAATATGAGGGTGAGTAGTACAGCCTAGACATATTCAAACTTTATTTAGTGATAGTGGCAAAGAGTCATAACTTGAAGCATATGCACATGAAAAGACAGATCACCCTCACCATTGAACTTCAACTTGGACAGGTCATGAATAACTTCCACAGGGATGGTACGGTTAGGATTTTTAGAAAAACATCCTCGGATTATGATTTTAGGAAGAGCCATTTAGAATAAGGGATTCAAACTAGAATCTATAGGTGCAACCTTTCATCGGGCCCTCCTTCTAGTGCCATTTTATTGACGTTGATGGAAATCCATCAACCAAGGGGATATACCTGATATGAAGTCCAGATTAGACCTCACACCGTTTGGTGTAGAAGTCCCATTCGGTATAAAGGACCAGTTTCCATATACTTAGAGATTTGCCTTGGCTCTAGCTATCAGCACATGAGAGTGTTACGTTGGTATCTTCAAACAACAAGGTAAGTGTGCATGGTGAGTGAGTAATGTAACTCATTTCTAGGTTCTCTTATTGCAAAGGGGGAGAGTAAAGTGATCCTCTAAGTGAGAGGTAGTAGTACCACCCAGGAAGAGGCACACACGAACTAGAAAGGGTGTATCCAACATCCAGTGGAATAGTTTATAGTGGATGTAGTAGTTGTTAAAATTGAAGTGCAAGGGAAAACACGTACACCATCCATTAGAGTAGTCCACACAAATGTGACATTCATTATTAAACAAGACAGGTCTGTCTAATATACCTCATAGTAGTCCGCAAGGATGAGACATCAACGATAACAAATACAACACATTCTTAACAATGTATGTACTAAAACAACTGAAGTAGTTCAACTATCTTAGTACAGGTTAAGAAAACATGCATTACAAATTCCTAAAGAGTAGTCTTACAAACATCTATAAAACTTGTATGAAAATGTGCTACCCTTAACAAGCTTCTAAATTAAGAAAAATTTCCAAGACACATTTGTACACCATACATCACTAGTCCCAGTAGTGGGACATTGGAGCCACTCCTCGCTCCTCAAAGAACTGATTGAAAAATCTCTATGCTTCGTGGGAGGAGCCAAGGTGAAAAGTCCTTGCACATACAATGGGAGGGGTATATATAACGAAGGGTGATGTTTGAGCCTTGTGACTCTTGGACTACGCTCATTACCATTCAATGTCCTATGACTTTTTAACTAACATGACTCTTCATCTTCATTGTGTGCCTGTTGGAATTTCACTTAACATTAAATTCGGTTACAACATATATGGCACATAGGAGTGATGTGGGCTTGATAACTCATCACACAACTTGACACGACATTGTTGACATGTACTGGCTCGCTATGGTGGCAATGTCAAGATGTTGTTGCTGCTGAGTGATGGATGTGTTCTTGGATGTGTATGGCTTGGCGTTGCAGGGTCTTTAATGGCCTTGCTCTTGTAAGATGATTACATGCATGTGTTCCTTTCACTTTAGCTTCTTTTGTCCATCTAACTACAAGTAAGTCTCCTAGCATGTTCGCTCCTTCTTCATCTTGTTCATTATCTCGCCATGATCCATTAGTGTACCTGTTCTTGCAATTCACTCTTGACGGGACGACATCAAATCCAAAAACTCTTAGTCTAAGATGATGGATTGTTTTCCATGGTATGGTCTTGGAACAAATGTCAAGATGGGAAGAGGGCCCAGTAATTGCACACTAGGCAGTTCCAGGTGACAGAGAGGGAGACTCGTCAATGAGACTGCGCAGATCATAGCTCAGGCTTAGATGAGGAACTTCGGGGCACAGTCTTCACTGTTAGGGAACAATGTGTAGTGGCCATTGGGATGTAGGATTGTGTAGTTGAGGAAACCAATGGCCATTGCAAGGTGGGACCCTTAGGGGCACCTCTGCGTAGTTTCTTGAGAGAAGACAAGGCCGAATAATAGAGGGACCAGAGGATAGCTCTGTGCACTGTCTGAGAGAAATGAGTCTGGGCTGAGGGAGGTCACTGGGAGGACACCTCTACACAGTTTCTCGGAGCAGTGGAGGCTAAGGTCTCTTCACATTGTGGGGTTCCAACAAGAAGGGAGGAGGCTTGATGATTGATCTTGCGAAGTGTGCAGTTCATATCAGGCTTTGAGGCAGTTTCTGCATAGTTCTGGGAAGGAAGATAGGCTACTCACCTCTGGGATTGCATAGTGCAACTGACCCAGAGGAAAATCTCAAGCACTGTGTAGTTCCAAGAAGTAGAGTAACACCACTGAGGGCTGAGACTATACAGTGCAGCTTAATCAACATTTGGTGAGAGGGTGTTGTCTGGTCGGAAGGATTTTTAGAAAAATGGCTAAGTGTGGGAGATATGTGAACTAGTGAGGACTCGACATTATGATCACACACTTAACATACTTCAGCAACATGAAAACATAGACCATTGGGACAACAAGACAAAGCATTTCCCACTCCATGAATGTCTAGAGGTAAAAGCAACACGCGCGACACTTGGGATAAGCCTTTGGACAACCGTGACGACACTTGTATGACAATGATTACAACTTTGTGTATGAGTGTGATAGGTGTTTACATGGTTAGGAAAACTTGTATACACAAAGACCAACCTTCAGGTTCACCATAACGATTCACAAACATGACATAACAACCAAACATGTCAAAATATGACAATTGATCCAAGAAGAGAACGAGAGCAAGACACATAGAGGAAACACATGAAATGAATTTCAGTGTTTGAAACCATGCATGTTATTGAATACATAATGATATGAAAATGATGATAAATCCTTAAAGCTACAATAAGAGGTTTATTTTGAAAGATGTGCTTTGTTTTGCATACCTAACCTCCAAAGGGTTATGCATCAGATGGAGTCTTCATGCAGTCCCGATCTTCTATCATACTTCCTTGGTCTTCTTATCTTTCTCCTCAGCTCCTTGAGAGTCATATAGCATGTCATCCTTATACATGGCCCCTGAGAGACATAATTGCACAGTTTCAGTGGGCAATGACTGCTGTGGGATGAGGCCTTGGGAGGACACATCTGTGTAGTTTCGGGATCCAAGGTAGACTGGGCAGCTAAGGGACAAAACTGTGCAGTTTTAGGATGCAAGGCATTGCTGCGGGGTGAGGGCCTGGGAGGGCACATCTACATAGTTTCAGGATACAAGGCATTACTGTGGGATGAGGGCCTAGGTGGACACATCTGTACAGTTTCAGGATGCAAGGAAAATTGGGTAGTTGAGGGATAAAACTTCACAGTTTCTGGAGACAGTGGGTTTCAGATGCGGGAAGGGCACTGGAGGAAACCAATGCATAGTTTTGAATGCTAAAGGAGGCTGGGCTTTCTGTGCATTGCGTAGTTCCAGTAGGCAAGGGAAAAGCTTGAGGGTTGTAGATGCGAAGTGTGTAGTTCAAGAAAGCTGGATGAGGCCAGGTTGTTGGGGAAACTCCAGAATTTGGTTAAGTGTGGGTTCAATGGAACTGATGTGAACATGGATATAAATTGACTATGATCACACACTTGAACACTTAGTGATACAACATAGACCATCCAGAACATATACCACATATTTTACTTAATGTAACAACCTTTGTGGCAACATATGACAAATGCAACTCTGATCATAGACTTTTAGGCGACAAAGGTGACACTTGTGCAAGAGTGTGTGAAATGAGCGTGAAACATGTCTATGTGGTGAGGACAACCCATTCTCACAAATATTTCCCATTGAAGCAAAACAAGCTTCCCTTTGCCTGAAAAGCTATATTGCCCATGCCCAAATATGACACATACTATATAAAGATAAAATCATGAATGACTCTTAAGATAGAAGAGGGAAGCTTGAGATCATAAGCTTACCAAATAAGTGACTAAGGGATGATCAATCACAGGATCCACAGTAGGCTCCGAATTTGAGTACATGCCAAAATTTTGGAGGGTGTTGCAGTTGCTACAATAAACCCTCATCTTGAAAAGGGATGAAAATGAAATCAAGTAATGATTTTTGATCCAACTTAGAAAATTATCCATTTACAATAATAATATTGGTGGTAAGTTCCCAAATGATATGCATGCTTACTAGACAATTATCATTTGGTAAGTACTTTAATGTAGCATTATTGTACAAAAATGCCCCAAATATATCCACCATTGGTTCTTTAAGCACCTTGAGGATTTTAGATAATTAGTCACAGTGAAGTTTGAACCTATTTTTACAAATATAAGTCTAAAGTGAAATATAATTTACAAGCGTTTGATTTACTAGAAATCGAGACACACTAATCACACCTTGCAAAGAAATTCTTCTTTGTGATTTCAACATATGGGAGACACTTTTTGTTATTTGGTTGAAATGGGAATGTGAAACTTGAAAAATACTTAAGTTATCAAGGTTCTTATTGGATTCTTTGGGAAGTAAACCTTAGGTTATATTTGAAGGCAATTATTTGACGGGAACATTTGTTGCATCTAGATATTGAACAAGTTAGATGCATAGCTTTATTTGAATTTTGGTTAACAATCATACTAACATTAGAGACCATTCAAATAGTATTTGATATATATTTTTATAATTCAATAGTACCATTCATTGCCTTAAAGTCACCTTTCTAAAGTTTTTCTTCTAGTCATACAAGGTTCTTATAGGTAATGACAACATTTTGGTACCTTGCATTCTAAGATACATCAAAGATTTCAAATTTCACAATAAAAAGAGCTCTTTATTTTCATTTATTTGTCTAATTCTATAGTGACATTTGATTCCAAAGAATGGAATACAATTAATCTTGAATTTTCATCCATGGAATGCATCTTGTTCTACCCTTGAAACATTGTCTTGATGGGTTTTTTTTAGAAAGAAAATCACCTTTGCAACAACATATAGTGTGCATGGTTATGATGAAAGATTCATCATTTTGAACATATTTTGGTTCCAAATCATTGTGAGGAATGCTTGACCAGGGATTTTTGAGGTATTTGTACAATATTTTTGTTATTATTTATACATTAGTGTAGTGCACAATCTCTATAAGGGGGTATTTCAATTAGAGAGGTTTATATTCTAATGTATTTCATATATTGACTACAATGTCCATTGTAATTTCCTTTGATATCACATCTTGAAGTGTGCTCCTAAAGTTGGTAAAGTGGTTTGTAGTGTACCTTCAGAGATAACTTTTTTTTTTTTTTTAAAACCAGAAAGCATATTTGTATTATTTAATTCTGCGCCTGGTTCACAACAAATACATCAGGAATTATAAATCTAATTTACCAAAATTCTCCAACTATTTTCTCCTTTCCAATAAGAATACATAATTTTCCTAAGGAGAGTATATCTGAGCAATAAAAAAAGGGTTTTGTAGGTGAATACCTTGCAAAAATACCCCATTAGAATCAACAATTTACAACAATTAACACTACCAGATATTTTTTTTAATATACTTCATCCACCACTAGGGAATTATAGCTGGCCCGATCTTTCCATTAATCTTTAATTCACCTACGTTCAATTTAAACCCTTTGTTAGCATACTCGTTTGCTTCTTTTTTGATTTATCTTAGGAATTTGAAATATGATTTGGATGGGATATCTCCCACAATTTTCTTGATTATTTTCATGATTTTTTCCATAGTTTTATCCCTTGGGAGGGAGCCTTTGACCCGATGATGCATGATTAGGAGAGAATATCCCATAATCATAAGTGTGTCCACCTGATGTTTTTTTGGTTAAAAAATGTCTTTGGTAGAGACCATATATCTATACTTGATTATTTGTCATATGAACAAGACCCCATCAGTACTTGAACAATTTGTCCTCCTCCAGACTATAGAGTACCCATCCCTCTCTTTCCACTGCTAGGTTTCATTTGAATGCCTCATCAAAATAGAGAATCCAACCTTGTCACAAGCTCTTCCATTCTCTTAATTCTACCTGTGCTAGTCTTAGCTTCCAACTTTGATCTATTTCAGGCTTGTTCCATCCTATGTTAGTTGTCCAAAACTATCAAAATTTTGAGCCAATCCCATTCCATTTGGTCTAAGGTTTCTTGAGAAGAGTTTTAGTCTATCTTTTGAGCTCCAAACTTAGCAAACAATGAGATTGATTTCAAAATTATGCTATGTGAGGAGTATTCATGTTATTTAAGATTGTTCCTTGCTAAGCATACTTTCGAACATTTAGGAGAGCTTCCCAATAAATTTTAAAGAGAGGTTTCCTCGAAAAGATTCTAGCATAATTTGTTGTCTAGGAAGAGAAGAATTCTTGAAACTCAGAGGGTCATTTTACTCTACTAGAGAGTGGGGCAATTGCTTCCATCCAAGCTCATATGGGAGATGTGTTCCACTTGAGGCAAGAAAAAAGGACACTGAGAGAGGCAATGAATACCTACCTTTCTTAAATTCTCAGCTATCAGATTTTTTCTATGAGAAAGAAGCCAACAAAAATAGTTTACCTTTGGATTAACGTTAACTTTCCATATTTTTTTCCAAGTGTTGAGATTTGGAGGAACTTGAGATTGGAAAACAAGAGTAACAAATCTGTCCTTCACCAAATAAACCAAGGCATTCCATCCTACTTGATTTTATTCCTTTGATATTCATGGCGTGCATTCCACTAGTTGATGATGATACTTGAAGGCCAAGTGATGAAGATTATGTGGAATATTTCTAAGGTTCCAACCCAATTACCTTCCTCGTCCCAACTATAAATACCAGATAGGATGAGTTTTATTCGAGCACATAAGAATTCTATTAGAGGAAGAAAATCCTATAAATTTTCTAGTGGCTACTGATACATTATTTTATTAATCTATAATTTTATGTTTCCCCATTTCCTGGCTTCCAATATAGACCTGCAAAGGAGAGGGGCTATTGATACAAATATAATTTCCTGATTCGGGAGCACCCTCTTTAGGATTGAATTGAATTTTTACTTTTTATTCTCTTGCCTTGAAGGTATTTTTCTTTGAGAATTGCCTTCCATCAGTCTTCTTCTTGGGTGATGAATCTCTAAACCAATTCCCCCCTATTGCTTTATTCATTAGCATAGAGTCCCTAATTCCAATCCCTTCATGATTTTTAGGATGCTTCACAGTAGCCCATTTAATCATATGGAATTTATTTGTAGTTGTTTTACATCCTTTCCATAGAAATTGCGAATTTATTTTGCTAGGAAAAAGAGAATTCTTTGTGGAGAAAGAAGCGCTAAAATTGATAAAGTGGTAAAGCAGAGGATGATTGCTTTAATCAGAACAACATGTCTTGCAAGATTAAGCCATCTAGCCCCCCATGAAACAAACTTTACTTTGAATTTTGAAATAACACCTTCCCAAGCTTGGGTTGACTGTGATTTTTGGCAAATTGGAATGCCTAAATATTTAAAACCTTTACATGTTTCCACTCATTGAAACCCCATTATTCTTCCAATTTTTATTTTCTTTCTAAATGAAATATTCCATGTATAAACATGAGATTTCCTATAATTTGATTGACCTCCCAAAGCTTCAAGAAACTTATTTAGAACCCGTTTTAATATTCTTGATATTATTGAGGAAGCTCCACCCATCAAAATTATATCATGAATAAATTGAGAGTGATTGATGCTCTTGCTACCTCTGACAAACTTGACTCCTGGGAGTTGTTCAAATCTTGTTTCAAATTCCAATCTGTGGTTGAGGGAATATTCCATAATGATATACAAGAATGGAGATAAGGGATAGTCTTGGGGAAGGCCTCATGAGGCATGGAAAAACCCAACCACTCTCCCGTTAATTAGGGGGAAATCCAAATAAATTTAGGGAAAAGAGAAACCCAATGAATGCATTTAGAATCAAAGTTAAATTTTGTCACCACTTAATAAGACTTAATGAATCACTCTATCAAAGGAATTTTCCATTTGAAGTTTGATAATCATGCCTTTGCCTCCTCAATTTTGACTAGAATTAATAGCCTCTTAAATAAGAAAAACGCTATCAAATATTTTATGTTGATGTACAAACGCTCTTTGATTTTTTGATATTATTTTTGGAAGAATGGGCTTAAGTCTTATGGGCAAAATCTTAGAAATCACTTTATATGAAACATTACAAAGTGAAATGGGCTTGGATATTGAAAAATAAACAATGATTAATTCTTATGGAATCAACACTAAAAATGAAGAGTTAATTCCACCCCTCATGTAATTATTCTTAAAATTGTAACCCGCCATTCTACAAAAATCTATTTTTATTATCTCCAAAAACTGATGATAGAAGTGGGAATAAAATCCATCAGGTCTTGGAGCTTTGTCTAGGTTGAAGGAGAATACTACCTGATGGATTTCCTCTTAGTGGGATCTTTTATATAAGCAAGGTTATCCTCCTGAGATACATATTCAGGAATTTGTTCCAACATTGATAATTCCGCTTCAGAGCTTATTGGGGCCTTGGTGCTATACAAATTAATAAAGTGACAGATCACCTCCTCTTTAAGTTGAGAAAAGTCCACGATTTTAGTACCTCTTGCTATTATCTCTTTGATGTTATTTTTCCAGACTCGGTTATTTTCTGTTTATGAAAACAATTGTATTCATATATCCTTCCCTTAACCAAATACTTTGGGACTTTAAATGCCAATTTCCTCTTCCTCTTTTAATGCTTTATGATAAGATGAAAATTATTCCCTTTCTTCCTTATGTAGGCCATTTGTCATAGGGCTATCCTTTGTTTTGGATTGTATAATTTCCATTCTCTTCTCATGTAGCTGTATCACTGATTGTCTCTCTATTTGTTGTTGTTGAGCCCATTTTTTTAATTCACTTTTTAATCACTTAATCTTTTGTTCCTAGATCTTCATCAAGATTTCCACGACCCATTCACTCTAGAATTCCTTTATAAGGTCATTAAAACCCAACCTTCTTGCCTATTAGAGAATAATGGAAGGGAAGGGGCCCAAAATCTTTACTTTTAGTGATTTTAAGAACAATTAATTTGTAATCCAAACTATTCAAAGGAAGTATTCGAAAATAGACCAATATATTTTGAGACAAGAATGAGTTTTCTATTAAGAATTTATCTAAATGAACATCAATATGGTCCGGTCCATATCGTTTGTTGCTCCACGTAAATTTGTTGGAGGAATTTGTTATTTCCAAGAAATTTATTTTCTCGATGAGATCTTCCAAATTTTCCCGAAACTATTCTCTAACCCAAGATCCCCATTTATTTTTCCATTGAGGTAAAGTTGTATTAAAATATCCTCTAAAGCTATAATTAGAGCAAAAAATGGAATCCATAAGATCCAACAAAGAATCCCAACATTCTTATTTTTCTTGAAATTGTACTAGCATATAGATATTAACAAAATAACATACATGATTCCTCATATCATCATTCAAATGGCCTGTGTCATTCCCTATGCTACTCCTTTCTTCTAAATTACTATTTCTTGAAGGAGTATGAATGTCAAAATGTTTTTAAGGAATATCAAGGCTCAAAGGTTCTACATGTTGATATTCTTTATCTCTAATTTCCCTATCTTCGTCATTAATATTCTCTCTTGAAGAAAAAGGGAATATAAATAAATCCCAAGTATTGTCCTTAGTTGGTTTCATAGTGGAATCATGATGGATTCATAATTCTCTACTAGGATAGGAAGCTTATTAGATAGTATCACTTAGGTCCTCTACATAGTACCTCGAAGTAGAGACTCTATATAATAATGGTTTACCATTAGGAGTGAGAATAGTTTCATATGATAAATCCATTTGCAAATTTCCTCCTAAGGTAATGGCCACTTTTTACAGGAGCATGCCCAATCCATTAGGGATATCTACCACCAAAACATCCATGAGCATGGTTATATTAGAACAAGTAGCAAGACAAACCTCTAAGTCTTTAATAAGAACATGGACCTTGATTTATGTAGAATCAAAATGACAAACATTTCTATGAGGCCTAGTAATATACAATTGAAGTTGATTCATTACCTTCAAGGAAGCACTATAATCAAACATATAGTTATGAAGTAACAATTTTTTAACTACTAATGTGAGGAAGAAAGGTATATGACCTCCATTTATTATTTCATAGTGCATATTTTGTAGAATAAAAAGAGGGTATTTAGATACTCTGTTAAAGTTAAAGAATCTTTTGACTTGGTTTCTTTGAAGAACAAGTTTAATCAATTCAATAATAGGCATATACATATTCACTTTACCAAGTGCATTACCCAAATAACCAGTTAAAACAACTTCATTATTCTTTCAGATTGAGGGAGCACTATGATTGGTATTTAAAGGTAATGGAATTGTAGTCCATCCACTTGAAGGGACATTGTCATTATTCACCTAAGGGTTAATGTTTTTCTCATTTCTTCTTGAGTAATGCAACTTATTATTTTTATTAATCCAAGGAAAAAAAATAACTTCATTTATGATTTAAACAAAATTACAACTTTCATATACACAACCAAGTGTGTATTTAGAATTTTAACATACCCCCTACTATCCATAGCCCCTACTAAGGGTAGAAGGAGGGAGTTATTACGATGATCCAACCTCCAAGGTGCAATTATGGAGACGAGATCTAAAATTTTCTCTCTTTTCCAAACTTTTCAAACTCAAAACCAATGATGCCATTATGTTCATCTCGTTAATACCTTTCCAACGATATAAGATATGCCTTGATTGGCTTCCTAGATTGAGAGTTATGGCCTTTAAATTTTGTCCTTTCAGAGTCTACCATGACCTCCCAGCTTACCACATGGAACCCACGTGGTCCCTGTGTGACTATCTAGACAAGTGCCCCATCATACGTAAGTGGTAGCCACCTTCGCCTTGCCATGTAACCCTGACTTAAACCTTGGGAATCCCTCTTAGTGCTTCTATGCAATTCCTCTGATGCATAGGAGGCGAGATAAAAATTTCTTTTACGTTAACATACAAGAGGGTGTTTCATCTATCAAGTTCTATCACCTCTAGAACCCTGACCCTATGCAACTTAACATAGCTTTGAATCCACCCAATGGATAGTGAATTGATGAATCCATGTCTTCTGTCACCACTTCTCCTATCTGCAAGCCTCAGACAACATTTTCCAACTCTTGTGCACTTTCAAGGTTTTCACCATTGACCTAATGCCTGAAGATGACAACCTTACCATCATTTGTTGTAGACAATATCCATTATGACTTCCGTATATTATTTCAAAACTACCTCCAATGCCACACACCCTGCTCCTGATTCTTAGTGATTTCCCAAAGAATTACACAAACATTTTTGTTTCTCAGTTTCCATCCACTGCCAGACTTTCGAGACCATGATGCGTCATGCTGACATCACATGACCCATGTGGCCTCCTATGGGAGTGACTTATGTCAATTAATTTTGGCCCCTTGGACTTGCTAAAAAATTGAATCGTGGTGCCACAGGTCACATCACGTGAGCGCCACATCACCCCCTATGCATGTCACTAATCTATGTGGCCTTGCAGTACCATTAATGGCCCTAGGGGGCTCGTGTTCTTGGTTTCGAAGCATGGTTCCAACTTTTGTGTAACAACCCTGGTGAAAATTCCATGTAATAAAAGTTAATCAAGGAAAAATAATAACCATAGTCATGGGACACTTATTCCAAGCTGAATGTTGGGAAGGACATCCTAGTGTGGGTGTTCAATTGGTTTATTATGGATAAAGGAAACTAGAAAAGGCAATGGCAAAGGCTTTCAAAAGGAATGAGGCATTAATTGGAATTTTATTTATGAAAATAAAATAAATTAGTAGGAAAGGAAGGTGAAAGGTCACAAGTTGCATGTGAGGAGGAAAATGAAGGAAACTAATGGAAAATGAAGAAAATAGAGGCCTAATTAATAAAAATGCTTATGAGGACCATTTGGTACCTTTTGTTAGTTCAGTTTTGGAGCTCTCTCTCTATTCCCTCTCTCTCACACTCTTGTACACTTGGATTTTTATTGGAGCACTTCATCTCTGGATCAAGGAAAGCAAAGAAGGCAAGAGGAAGCAAAGATCAAGTAAGGAAGAGTAGGATCAAGGAGCTACCGTGGAATTACTTGCAGGTATTGATTTGCATGTGTGACTTCCTCGCTAGTTTTGGCATGCATGGTTATGCATGTGTGTTCTTAGTTTTTGTTGTTTTCATTGGCATGGGTTTTGCCGGGTGCGATAATGTTCTTCAACCTTGCCTTGCCATTTTTGGATAACCACGGTGTAATGGGTTCTCATGTTTTTGGTTGAGTTGGATTGCCATATGGATTTGAAACTGAGTGAGGTGGTCTCCGAAATAAAGAACACATGGTCTAGTGATCCTTGAATCAAATTTTGGATTGCGGTAAAGCCTTGGCCTAGTAATGCCTGAACTAGATTGTGGGTTGCAGTAAAGCTAGATTTTGTGTTACCTCGGTCAGCCTAGGAATCCTTAACTGGTGAATGGTGGGATATACAGTAAATCCTAGAGGTGGGTGCCCTTAATCAGTGATCCAAAATGGATTTTGGATAGACTCCTAAGTCTAACTGTTCCTCACGGAGGAAAATGAAAGTCCAAGGAAGTTCCTAGACATAGCCCCATTGCAGAGATATTTTCATTTTGAATCTACTGCAACTTGAACGGGAAAAAATGGACTTAGGATGCAGAAGTTATCACCAAAAGAAGATGCCCTATATTCTTTAGAAAAAGAGAAAAAATCCTCCAAAATAGGCAAAAAACCCTTATAAAGGGAAATCACATCGGACCAGGGAAAAAGAGTGGACTTAAGCGGAAAGGGGAGAAACCTCCGATCTACCGACTCGATGTATTAGATCGGAGGCAAAAACATATGCGATATCAAGACCCTAGATCTGGCGATTGCGATCATGCGATATGTTGATCGCCGATGATCGGATCGGCGAATCAGCATCAGAGATGCACAAAACCTTGAGTCGAGCGACATTGTGATCATCGATATCGACGATCGACGATCCCCAATGCTGATAAAAAGGCTGGACTTGATAAGTTTTCAAAGCCCAATTGTATAAAATTTCAAGTTCAGGAATTCAGATTTTCACGTATATTTGGGATTTTACCCAAAACACATATGCGATGCAATAAGTGATGAATCTGGACCCGAAAGGGTTTATAAATGCAACTGTATATTGTTTGAAGTCCACCATGAAGCCATTCGATGGTATTTCAGTATTTTAATGTATTCTTACAAATACAAAGGAAAATGGCCAAAAGCAATAAAACTAGACTCGAAGGGGAATTTAGGCGCGATCTATATAGTCTGAGTTCCGTAAAGACAGATTTCGGGCAGGCCTCAAGAAGTAAATGGTTTTGGGCTGGCTCCGCCCAATTCGACACAATGAACGACATGTGGCTTGGTGGAGGAACAGGGAAACTGCCTTTTCGGGTAGGTAATCCCCGTACTCCTAAGCTGCCCAAGAATTCATGGTGACTGTTGTATCAAAGATCCAATAGATCGATGGTGGAGAGTGCTATAGCAGCCAAAGGAAAACCCAATGCGATATTAGGGTGGATGCAATATAATTTGAAGTCTGATAGATTACATTTTGGTGGATTTTCCCGTGTTTACAGTGTTTCTCTGTGTAAACAGGGAACGATTGTTTCTGGGGGATTTCAAGCGTTGATGGTTCCTTCCGTTACAGAACAGGCGGCCACCATCCTTGAAGGCGTTTAGCAATGATTGCTAGCGCTCAGAGGGGGATTTGAGTAGACAGAGGCTGGAAGCCAGAGAGCTTGAGACTGACAGAATGATAGAGACGGAGAAGGCAATGCAGAGGGCAGTGTTGAGATAGGAGCGTAAAAGGCTAAACCAAAGCAGGAAGTAGAGGCAAAGAAAGAAGCTAGAGCCAAAGAGCCAGAGCCAGAGCTAGAGCCGAAGAGCTAGAGCTAGAGCCAAGAGCTAGAGCTAGAGCTGAGAGTGAGAGCGAGAGCCGAGAGCCAGAAAGCCGAGAGCTTCAAGAGCCAGGGAGAAAATGGTGTCTAAACCCATTGTTTCTGTGTGAAACAGTGGAGTTGAGCCAAGAGCTTGTAAAAAGAACTTAGACCATAATCCTAGAGAGCCTAGTCGAGTTGACTAGAGCTCATAGAGATGTACCCCAAGAGTTTTGGGTGAACTGCTAATTAAATTGCTGTCTTATGTGTGTTTGTTATTTGTTGCATTGTTTCACTGTTATAGGTCTAAGAAAATCAATTTACAACACATAAAAAACTTAAAAAAACCATAAGCATGCACCTTATTTTGAAGCACATTATTAATTCTACATTGGTTAATCATAAGGACTTGGGAATATTTAAGCTTTGGAAGTGGGAGAGGTCCTTGTAAGTTAGACAAGCAGCCTAAGTGCCCCATTTTTAGATCAGGTGGTATTAGAGTTTGAGATTGGTTAACCTCATCTTCAAATAAGGTTATATCAGAATGCTTGATTGACAGAGCAAAGATTGCTTGTCTAAAAGGTGTTTAAACAGTCAAAGGTTGATTGTATGCTTGTTGCAGACTGACTATTGTTTGAGTTGCAGAGGTGAAGGGAAAGCTATTGATCACTCAGTCCAGGAAGAAAAAGAAGGAAGAAGGGCCGAAGGCATTCTTCCATTCCAAAGGACCTCAAAGAAATCCTTGAAGCACAAGAGGTTTGTTGCAAAAGGTTGTTTAATAAAGCCCTTTATTAATCTCGTTTGAAGTTCTTTTGTTCATTGGTATAATGACAACTTCTACAAGTGAATCCTCAAATTCCTCCTTCATCACAAGACTCTATGAGGGAGACTTGAAGCAAGACTTGTTCATCATGATGGACAAGGTGAGAGAAATGTATAAGGATGGAAGGAAGAGTAGCATACTTAGAGAGCAGTTGAATTCCATGAAGGAAGAGAAGCAATTGCTTTCTGGTAGACTGCAAAAATGGAGAGGCAACTTCATATTGCAAATATGAACCTAAGAAGGATGCATGAGTTGGAGACACAGCGTTTTTTTGCCCAAGAAGCCTTAATCAAGTATCAGCTTGAATAATAGGTAAACCATTCCAGTTTTTCTTCAAATTCCTCTGAGAATGCTTATATTGGTTCTTTTGAAAAACATACTAGAGGCATAGGTTCCAAGCTAATGTCCAAGATGGGCTATGAAGGAAAGGGCTTGGGAAAGCATGCACAAGGTATTGTTGAGCCAATAATTGTTGAGGAAAGGCCTAAATATTTGGGTCTTGGCTATGGATAGTCTTATGGAGAGAGCTCAAAAGCTGCCATGAAGACCATTAAAACAACTCCAAGAAGGAGTTGCATTGTTAGGTGGGGTTTCTTTAAGAGTGTGAAGGTTGTAAGAGAGATTGATGGTGTTCCAAAGGGAGCCACTTCTTCATTTGATTCACCTCCTCATGAAGGCAATAAAGGTGAAAGAGAAAGGTATAAATCTGGTTCTAAACATTTTCCTTTTGCTTGTGCAAAGCATGATAAATTTCCCCATATGTATGGGAAAAGAATTACATGTTCCTTTTGTGGGTTGGATAACCATAATGTTTCTATATGTTGGAAGAGAATGGCCACATACAAGAAACTTTTGAAGGAAAAGAAGCAAGAAACCAAAGGTCCATTGGACAAGGAAAATCATGCTATCAAGAGGATGCACATGTGTTGCACTTACTACCATAAGAAAGGACATCTTGCTACAAAATGTTGGACTCTGAATCTAGCAATGCTTCCACAAAAGCTGAAGAAAGTGGAAAGAGAAGATGGTAGAAATGGAAAGGAAGATTCCATGAATGGTGTATCTCAGGATGATTCACATGATGATGTTGATGTACAGACAAAGGTAGTACCTTTGAAAAGGATTGGTAAGAAATGGTTAGAGTTCTTATCCGATTAAGATTGCATGTCTATTGATGCATCTACATTATATTTCATTTCAGCTTCGAAAGTACAGTGTGCTTAAGTGAAAGTTGAAGGATGAAATGCATGCATGAGCAGGAGATGCATGAACACAGGGATGTTGATGATTTCCTTGTTTTTGAACATGTATGTGTAATTAACTTGTAGGGTTGATTGCTTGACATGCGTGTGATGCCATGTTGAACTTGGGAGAAGTTAAATTGGTCTCCAATGGAGATAATGATGAAGTGTTTCATCTTTTGAAAAAGAGTCCTAATGGTCTTTTTCCACATGCTTAACTTGAAGAGTCATTTGTTGAAAGGCATGTTTTGTGGGCTTTTTATGTAGTCCATCATTTGTATGTAGATGTAAGACATGGAGGTATTCACAAGCTGTGAAATCTATTCCTTTTGTTGAAGCAGGAGTTTAGGCCATCCAATTGTTGTCTGTATTTCTGTTGTTGTTAACAGTTGTTGTTGACAGCTTATCTAACAAATACAAATGAAAGTTTTGTGGAGTAGATGAACTTCACATTTGTTTGAGCCACCTTGGGTCAATGATCAAGGTAAAGAAGTTCAAACCACCTTCTACGACCATTTCAGCAGAAGTTCTACAGGAAGGCAAGGAGGAAGACAATTCTTCCCAGGAGAACCAACAAATCCAGAAAGGATAGTGGTCAGAGACTTTGGATCAGAGGCACTATGCAAGGCATAGTGTATGGAGGCTGAAAGAAGAGGGTGTTGTTACTCTCATGTACTGTTCAGATCAGTATGTCCGTCTTTTGGAGACCAAAAGTTCTTTTAGTGGGAAGGCGTGATCCAAAATGGATTTTGGATAGACTCCTAAGTCTAAGTGTTCCTCACAGAGGAAAATGAAAGTCCAAGGAAGTTCCTGGACATATGCCCATTGCAGATATCTTTTCATTCTGAATCTACTACAACTTGAACGAGAAAAAATGGACTTAGGATGTAGAAGTTATCACCAAAAGAAGATGGCCTATGTTCTTTAGAAAAAGAGGAAAAATCCTCTAAAATGGGCAAAAAACCCTTATAAATGGAAATCGCATTGGACTAGGGCAAAAGAGCGGAGTTAAGTAGAAAGGGGAGAAACCTCTGATCTGCCGACCTGATGTATTAGATCGGAGGCAGACACATATGCAATATCGGCACCTAGATCTGGCGATTGTGATCATGCGATACGCTGATCGTCGATGATCAGATTAGTGAATTGGCATCGGTGATGCACAGAACCCTAGGCTGAGCAACATTGCGATCGTCGATATCGGTGATCAGCAATCGATGACCCCTGATGCCAATAAAAAGGCCGAACCTGATAAGTTTTCAAAGCCCAATTGTATAAAATTTCAGGTCTGGGAATTCAGATTTTCACGTATTTCCCATGTATTTGGGATTTTACCCAAAACAAATATGTGATGCGATAAGCGATGAATCCAGACCCGAAAGGGTTTATAAAAGCAAATGTATATTGTTTGAAGTCCGCCATGAAGCCATTCAATGGTATTTCAATGTTTTAATATATTCTTACAAATACAAAGGAAAACGCCTGAAAGCAATAAAACTGGACCCGAAGGGGAATTTAGGCATGATCTATATAGTTTGAGTTCCATAAAGATTGATTTCAGTTGGGCCTCAAGCGGTAAATGGTTTTGGGCTGGCTCCACTCGATCCCACACAATGAACAATTTGTGGCTTGGTAGAGGAACAAGGAAACCGCCTTTTCGGCCGGGTAACCCCCGTACTCCTAAGCTGCCCGAAAATGCATGGTGACACTTGGATCAGAGATCCCATAGATCGACGGTGGAGAGCACGATAGTAGCCAAAAGTGGACCCAATGCGATATTAGGGTGGATGCGATATAATTTGAAGTCCAATAGACTATGTTTTGGCAGATTTTCCTGTGTTTTACAGTGTTTCTCTGTGTAATCAGGGAATGATTGTTTATGGGGGATTTCAAGTGTCGATGGTTCCACCATCCCTGAAGGTGTTTAGCAATGATTTATAATGCTTAGAGGGGGATTTGAGACGACAGAGGCCGTAAGCCAGAGAGCCCGAGAAGGAGAAACGAACAGACAACACCGATTGGCTTTAAAGTCACAGACTGACAGAATGATAGAGACTGAGAAGGCAGTGCTGAGACAGGAGTGCAGAAGGCTAAGCTAAAGTAGGAAGCAAAGGCAAAGAAAGAATCAAGAGCCAAAGAGCCAGAGCCAGAGCCAGAGCCGAAGAGCCAGAGCTAGAGCCAAGAGCCAGAGCTAAAGCCGAGAGCGAGAGCGAGAGCCGAGAGCCAGAAAGCTGAGAGCTTCAAGAGCCAGGGAGAAAATGGTGTCTAAACCCATTGTTTCTGTGTGAAACAGTGGAGTTGAGCCAAGAGCTTGTAAAAAGAACTTAGACCATAATCCCAGAGAGCCTAGTTGAGTTGACTAGAGCTCACGGAGACATACCCCAAGAGTTTTGGGTGAATTGCTAATTAAATTGCTGTCTTATGTGCGTTTGTTATTTGCTTCATTGTTTCACTGTTATAGGTTTTATATCAGTCTAAGCAAATCAATTTAAAACACATAAACAACTTAAAACAACCATAAGCATGCACCTTATTTTGAAGCACATTATTAATTCCGCATTGGTTAATCATAAGGACTTGGGAATATTTAAGCTTTGGAAGTGGGAGAGGTCCTTGTAAGTTAGACAAGGAGCCTAAGTGCCCCATTTTCAGATCAATCAGGCCTAGGAATCCCTGGCTGGTGAATCTTAGGATATACGGTAAATCCTAGAGGGTGGATTCTCAATTAGGTCCTAGTGATTCAGTGTGGATTGCAGTAAATCCTAGAGACTAGGAGACAGGAAAATTCCTCACGGTGTAGGTGGAGAAATACAGTGGCATCCATGATTGTTTAGGGCCTAGTGACCTGGTGTGGATTGTGGTAATTCTTGGTTCTATCGATGAAGGTGAGGCGGTGTAGCCTCGGGATGCCCTAGTTGAGTTTTGGTTATGAGTCCTACATTCATGCTTGGAATATGGCACAGGGGTGATTGGCTGAAAGAAAATTTTGGTTTAGCCAATATATGGTTAGGTGGTTCGTGGAAGTCCCCTACCTAGTTGACTTATTCATTCATTAATAAGAGTTTCTTCTCCTTGGTATTCCATATGTGAATGTACTAGTTTATATGTGGATTTTATGGATGTTGTATCCTTGTTATTTCTATTGTTTATATGTTTGTTATTAGTATGTTTTATGATAGTGATGATGTATGGATCTCATAATGTTTTGATTTGTAAATGACTAATCAATGAATATATGACCTGATAGATGATAATGTAGCTATTTCGATAAGGCATCAATGCTTCTTAGCGATTCTCATATAAGTATGAGACCCCTATGCTTAGATATGTTGTTATGACCTATAGATTGTATATTTGTGACATGTTTGATGAAATGCCTGGCATGCTAGTAGGGGTCAGATCAAGTCTTTGTTTAAGTATTTGCATTAGAATCATTGTTTCAATGTTATTTTTCATTTTTAAAAGTTTCATGAAGTTCTAGCAAGTAGCCTGAGTCCTAACCTTGAAAAGGTGGCACAAAATTTGGGGTCGCCAGCTTAGAACTAGCTAAAAAAGACCCTAGTCGCTAGCATTCCCTTGCTGTGGGAGTGACTAGATGGTCGCAGTTGCATGCATGCTAATGTTATGGGAGCGACTAAGGCTCTAGGTAAGTAAGGTGTTAAGTTTCCGCAGGGGTTGGTCACTTGGAAAGATTGGTTGGCTCCTGGAGGTTTTGTAGCATGTGTGGAAGGTCAGTTTTGTTTAGTTTTTCTAGTTCTACTTCTTTAACTATACATTGGGAGTTGAATCAAATCAAGTATCCTCTCATCACATGTTTATGCCAGTGGATCGGTTAAATTGGGTAAGTGTGGGAGGAGGGTGTTACAGAGTGGTACCAGAGCATGGTTCACCCCTTGGACTGGATGTGCGCTGTGTGTTGGTCATGCATTCATGTTAGTTGCATATGTGTTCTCTATGCTCATGGTTTATGTACTGGTTGGGTATGCATGGTGTTGGTCATGGTTACATTTGTGTCACCATGTGAAAGTGGATGTTGTGTTGTTGGATGTGTTTATCATGAGTATAAGTTGGTTATGCACTATTTATGCATGTCAGTGTTCATATGTATTGTGTATGCATGCATGTCATACATATGTTGATTATGCATGCATTGACATGGTTGTAGTTTTCAGGCATGGGGTCATGAGGTGTGGTTGATACGGTCATGCATTGATGACTGGATTATGGTTAGGATGATATCTATATATTGTTATTATTATGTTTATACATGTATTGTGCTGATCTGATTGATCTAGTAGACGAGATATCCTCACCGAATTGTGCTGAGGTATGTTGATTACGTTTATATTTTGGTTTAGCTGACATGGTATGCTTGGCAGGAAGAATATCAAAGATGACTAGCAATATGGTAGACTACAGTTCATGAGACTCTCCCTAGATCAGATGAGTAGCATGGTGTTGGGCACTCTTTTGACTTAGCAAATATATTGAGAAGCTTGAAGGATGCAGACAATGACAGAATAATGCAGGCATAGGAGAAACATGCAAAAGTTAATGTCGTAATCCTTTAGAGTTTGTCATAATTGTAGAGACATGGACCACTTCAGATTGGCCATGGAAAGGAGGAAAAAACTAATGGGGCATATGGCAATAGGTATCATGGTGGTCATAGGTCGGATAGGGATAATATGATTTGAGATGGAAGGTTCTTGGAAACTTCAGTTAGGATAGGTTATGGACACAAGTACTATTCTATTTCTAGTTCTAACAACCACTATGATTGTCATCGTTATCATCCTTACAGGAGGAGTGACATGGGATATTTTTCGGATGAGTTCAAGAAAGCAAATCCATCTACATTTGATGGAGATTTGAAGAAGAAAGAGGATGCAAAGGCTTGGTTACTTGGGATGAAGAAGTTCTTTGAACTGCATGAATACACAAATAACATGAAGGCTAGAATAGCTATCTTCAACCTCAAAGGGAAAGCAAACTTATGGTGGGAAGATGTAAAACATGTCAGAGACATCAGGACAAAAGAGTTGAGTTATGAATTCAAATGACTTTTTAGGAAGAATTACTTGTTAGAAAGGTACCACGACATTAATGCTAAAGAATTTTACAAGCTAAAGATGGGATCAATGACATATGAGTATACGACTAAGCTCCTAGAGCTATTTAGGTATGTACCATATCTTAAGTATGAGAAGGATAAAGTTCAGAGATTTGTGAGTGGATTTCCATTATCATTTAGAGATCGGATTAAGTATGATGAGCCTTGGTCACTTGAGGAAGTTATTGGGAAATTGAAACATTGTTATGAGTAGACAAAGCATAAGAATGAATCTCAACAAGGATGGAAAGGGAAAGATAAAGCTAAAGGTAAATGGAAGCCAAAAAGAACAAGGCCTCATAATGCATAAGATAAAGAAAATGTTGCACCATACAAGAAGTTCAACATAGCTAGGCAGGGACATGGGTCACAACAATAGAAGAGAGGTGATGGTACAATATGGTTGAAGTGTTGGACATGTGTTAAGGAACATCTTAAGAGGGATTGTTCACATAATTAGGGTGGTAGGCCTTAGATTTACAAGCACACGAGGCACAAAAAGTTTGGAATGTTGGGCAAATAATTCCACGAATTTATGAGTCATTGGATAACAAGCTGACATAGCACCAACTAATTGTTATTGAGATGGATGGTAAGCTTTGTGACCAAGTTGTTTCCATTTTGATTGACCATGAATCTAATTATAGTTATGTCAATATTGGCCTGGTGGATAAGTGTGGTTCGAATAAAGAAGTGCATGCAGAATCCTGGTTAGTGTAATTGGATATAGGTACAAAGAAGAGACTGTATCACTGGGTAAGAGTTTGTGCTTTTGAGTTGAATGGTATGCCTACCTCATCAAATTTGAATGTATTTCTGTTGGGATCATATAGCATGCTATTGGTTATGGACTGGATATATCTTGATAGGACCAAGGTACATTGTTATGACAAATCCACTGAGTGCTTGGATGCCAATGGAGAACATAGAATCCTATAGGTTAAGAAGAAGGAAACATTAGTTAGAATGGTGATAGTTATGCAGGAAAAGGGCAGTTTCATAAAAGGGTGTGTGTTATTTTCAGTGCATATTTCTAGTGATAAAAGTAAGGATGTTGAGGACACAGAGGTTTTGAGAAGGTACCCGATCTTATAGTAGTTTCAGGATGTGTTTCCAGTAGATATTTCTGAGTTTTGCTTCACATAGAAGTGGAATTTTCTATTGAGTTGGTACCAGGGGCAACATCGACATTGAAGGCATCTTAAAGGATGAGCACACCAGAGTTAGTAGAGCTAACGTTGCAATTGAAGGAAATTATTGACAAGGGATACATTAGGCCAAGTGTATCACCTTGGGGTGCACCAATATTGTTTATGAAGAAGAAGGATGGTACT
>APFE031507511.1:85244-123857 GCA_000404065.3 Pinus taeda
ATCTTGGGGGCCTTTCCCCCAAGATCCATTGCAAGTTTTTAGATCTTGGGGGTCTCTCCTCCCAAGATCCATTTCAATATTTTAGATCTTGGGGGCCTCCTCCCAAGATCCGGATCAAATAAATACTCATAAACAAATGTAGGCTACATGCAAGCCTCTGGACTCAAATTTATGATCAGATTAACATATAATTCATTTCAACACAAGGATTTACGCATCCTTCTTTCCCACAAATTAAGGTTGCTAGCAAGCTCAAAATTATTCATAGGAAACAAATATTCTCTTCAAAATATTTGTACAGAGAATTAATATTCCTCATTCATGCAATAAGGCCCATTCCTTATTACGAGTGTAACATTTAGACAATACAAACAACACATATAGAACATTTAAACATAAGAAGCCCAAATAGATACTTAACTTATACATGAAAATGTTTTTTCAACTGAGAGTGGGACTTCAACTCTCCACCCAACCTTAGACAAGCTACCCCCACATTTACTTGTAACTATCACCTTTGAGCCAAATTCTAGTGCTTGAGGTGGAGTGCCTTAAGAGGAAATTTAGCCAACAATAATAATTGAAATAGGATGCCACAATGCCACACTTCCTTCACCCACCACCCACCTAAGCCATCACTTTGCTTTTCCAATAATTACAAACATGATTAACACTCATGCTAGGATATCAAAATAAAAGGGATTATATCTCACTTTTAGGAGAAGAGAGTCCACTTACAAAGGAAGTTTCATTAGCTAGATAAGCTACTATTTTGGTAAAGAGATCATTTCTCTAGGTACTTCATCAATGAGTCAAACACCAGAGCTTTAACCCCAAGCTAACTTCTGGTGTTTTTTCATCCCTCACAAATACCTGAGTGTCTCTTCCTTAACTAGTAGTTTCATCAATCCAAAATCTCTCCAATAAGTTATCCAGTCTGTAGGCAAGCCACTACTTTGTATAATGCTCACCCAGTAAGCCCCTTTGGGGTTCCTTGGTTGGTTAACTTTCTCATACTTATTTGTTGTGAGTTACCATTCACACCTTTGATCCTTGAGCAAATTTCTCCCTGTATTCTTTTGCTATCCCCACTTGAGCGTATGCATGGGAGTATTAACAAAAATATCCTTCACCAACTCTTTCTTGCACACTTCAATAGATTAACCATATGTATCGCTGAGGATCCACACAACCCCTCTCTCTAAGACAGTGGAACCCGTTCTTTCCTTCAGTTACTTGTCCTTTCTTTCTTGTGGTTATGCTCAAAAGACACGTGGGAAATTTATCTTAAAGTTTAGAAACCTTGGCGAATCCCACTAGTGCATGATATGAAATCTATAAAATGTTTGGAGATATCTTTGTAAAAATATTCAAATTTATAATATTTTTATATAGTCTATATATAATTTTTTGGCAATTTTTAGGGTAAAATAATTTCATTCTATAAAATTTGGGCGAATCATTTAACAAAAAAAATGGAAATTAGCAAATCTTTTCTTTGGAATAAGTATAGAAAATTAGCCCATGGGCGGATATTAGCCCCTAAAATTTTCCCTGGTGGGCATGCCCTTTACTTTTTAGTTAATTTATTACATAGTTAGCTCATTTAAAACCACTCAGCCCACCCATGACTGATGTTTACAATAACTAATTCCTTAAGCAATCTCCCTCCCCAAGCAATTGAAATTCGTGTCCCTTTCTCTCAGCCATTACATTAAATAATTACAATTATTTGTAATGAGGAATATTAATGAAGGGCTATCACAAACCCCTTTCCCTTGGGGGAACACCACCCTCAGTATTCTATGACCATTTACAAACAAAACATGCTTTAAACTAAGCACAATTGATATGAAGCATTATATACACAACACTGTACATTATTTACAATGTATTTACATTTTATTACTCAACAAATAAGAAAGGATATGTTGTCTACATTTGATTAGCCATTTCCCACGCGGCTTCCTAGGACCCAAAGTTTCTCCATTGCATTTTGACTCGCTCAATTGCTTGATTATGAAGCATGAGTTGCCTCTGATCTAGGATGAAAATAATTTTTGGCTGGAGCTTTCCCTCTGGTTCCACTTGTAACATATACTAGTCAATTGCATGATTAGCATCCTATATATCTCTTAAAAAATGAAACATGGAAAATGTCATGAAATTTCACTGACGTTGGTAAAGCCAACCTATAGGCCACTGGACCTATCCTTTCAAGAACTTCAAATGGCCCACAAAATTGTTGTTCCAACTTGGCACATGACCCAATACTTAGAGAGCTCTTTTCGAGTCTAATTCTCAAATAAACATGTTCTCCAACTAGGAACTCCTTATACACTCTATGCTGGTCTTCATAGCTCTTCTACCTATCTTATGCCAATTTTAAATCTTGTCTAATAGCTTGTATTCCTCATTCCATGTCCTTCAACATATTAGGCCCAATGAAGATTGTTGTGAATGGATCACTCCAGTTGATAGGAGTTTTTCAACTCCTACCATAGAGAGCTTCAAATGGGCTCATTTTTAGTGATTCTTGATACCCATTATTGTATGCAAATTATACAAGTGGAAGTTATTCTTCCCACTTCTTTGGATGGTGTATTACACACATCCTCGACATATATTCAAGGATCCTATTTTTCCTATCAATTTTTCAAACATTCTGTTGATGGTAAGATGTACTGAAGGCCAACTCTATTCCCAACCTTGCAAATATTTCTCTCGAAAACTTTGAAGTGAAATTGGCATCTCTATCTGATATAATCTTCTTGGGAACTCCATGCAATCTCATAATATCCATAATGAAAACTTGAGCCACATCACTTGTTGAATTTGTAGACCTAACAACTATAAAATGTGCCACTCTGATATATTTTTCAACTACGACCATGATTGCATCATGTTGTTTGCGAATCCTCGACAACCCTATGATAAAGTCCATAGAAATCACTTCCCACTTACATAACAGAATGGGGATAGCCTACAATAAGCCACCTTTTGGAACTTTATGAATTTGGAAATGAAATCACCCATCTCTCTTTTCAAATCAGGCCAATAATAAAATTTCTATATTATTGTTAGAGTCTTTTGATATCCCAGATGACTATAATATGGTTTTACATGAAATTATTCTAATATGAGTTTCTTCAAGTTTCTATCATTAGGGGTGTAAATTTTGTTCTTGAATTTAATCAACCCATTTTTTGTAAGGTTATATTCCTTACTTTATTTTTTTTTATAACATTGCTTACAATTTCTCTTTTAATTGTTGATTTTTCTCATCTTGCTGCCCTACATTTTTAATTGTTTCCTCAAGGTCAGTTCCATAGGAACATATGGATGATATGTGATTCATTTGTGACCTCGGACTAAGTGCATCAACCTCTTGATTTTCCTTGCCTTTAATGTATCTAATATTGAAATTTAACTCACTAAGCATGGTTAGCCATCTAGCCCACTTGGATCTTAATTTAGTATGAATGAAAAAATACTTCATTCCTCCATGTTTAGTCATTGAAATGAATCTTTTTCCAACGAGGTAATGCCTCCACATTTCAGTGCATGGATAATGGTATTTAGCTCTAAGTCATGGGTTACATAGTTTTTCTCATGCTCATTTAACGTTCATGATTCATAATAGACCACTTGACTTTCTTGCCTTAAGACTCCACTAATTCCCTCCTTACATGAATATGTACAAACCACAAAGTATTTATCAGGGCATGTTGTTCTTGGCATTAGTACATTGGTTATCAACTACTTTAGCTAATTGAAGCTTGTTGCACAATAAAATATCCATTATAACTTCTTTCCCTTCTTTTTTAAGTATGTGATTGGATAACCAATCTTGGAGAAATTTCTAATGAATCTTCTGTAGTAGTCTACCAGCCCCATCAAGGACCTAATTTTAGTCACATTATTTGGTGTTGGCAATCCATGATAACCTTATCCTTCTGTAGATCAACAACCATCCCACCCTTTGAGACAATGTGTCCCAAATAATGGACTTGTAACTGGAAGAAATCACATTTACTAAACTTTTCATAAATCTTATGCTTTCTTAGAAAATATAACACTGTGACTAAATTCTCTTCATGCTCCTCTTGGTCTTTGAATAAACCAATATATCGTCAAAAAATACCACTACAAACTTATCCGAATAAGGACGTAGCACATTATTCATCAAGCACGTAAAATTTGCAGGGGAATTAGTAAGCCCAAAGGGCACTACTACAAACTCATAATGCCCCATACCTAGTTCTAAAAGATGTCTTATGGATGTCTTAGTCCTTAATGTGCACTTGATGATATCCTAATCTCAAATCAATCTTGGAGAACACTGTTGCTCCCCGCACTTGATCAAATAGGTCATCAATTCTTGGAAAGGGATACCTATTCTTAATGGTTTCCTTATTCAATTGTCTATAATCAATGCACAACCTGAGTGTGCCATATTTCTTATTTATGAATAAGATTGGTTCTCCCCATGGCAACACACTTGACCTTAAGTGACCTTTGTCTAACATCTCCTTGAGCTACAACTTGAGCTCAATTAACTTAGGGGTACTCAAATACACCTCCCTATGAGGAGGCAACCCAAGAATTTCTTCAAGGAGTATATCTTCGCACCAGTTCAAGACAAGGTATTTTAACAGAAAATTACTATCATTGTTCCCAAAATTGTTGTTAGGTTTAGTGCTACTACGAATTCGCACATCAAATACAATACATCCCTTCATGCAAATTCACTTGTCTTGCATGGCTTAAATTAATCGAAATGACATGGGCATTAATTTTCCCTGCAATACTCTATGCTCTCCTTCCTCATCATACATTCAATAGCCTTTTTGTAATAGTCCACCTTCATATGATGCCTGGGCAACTAGTCCATGCCCAATAACATGTCATATTCTATGAGTGGAAGCACATTGAACTTGGAAACAATCGGTATGCCATTTAGCTCAATTGGGAATGATCTTACTATGTGCTCAACTCTCCTTTTCATCCATGTGGCTAGTTAAACTAGCTAAGACTCAATATGCACTTCCTTTTTCAATGTGAACTTTTCAACGATGGTGAGATGGATGTAACTGAAATTTGAACCAGGATCAATCAAAACCATTTCTATGATTTCTACTTAGTGATCATTGTGGTGATTATACACCACTACATAAATTCTAATTATATTTGGGCCACATCTTTGAATTTTTCAGTTGTTGTGCATTGTATAGTCTCGGGCTAACATTCTTGTGTTGTGGGAAATCATTCCTTAAGTGATTCTCTCCACAATTCGAACACTTACATGAACCTTTCCAATAATTCTTGGCTTCTTCCACTGTAGGCTAAGTAGAGCAGCCTTAATTAAAATTTTGTTGATGTTCTTGATTAACGGTGGTTGTATTCACCCCCTTGAATAATTTTTGTCTTTTTCCTTTGAACTTAGCACTACTCTTGGATTTCTAGTATGAGTTATACTCAATATTGTGCATATATTTCTCATAAAATTGATTCAACTTCCTGATTGCATATTCAAGTGTTCATGGCTCATCGATTCAATTCAATATTTAAATATTGATGGAAGCCCATTGATGTATCACCAAATATTTACCTTCTCATCTTTGAGGTAGGGGACGTATCTTAACAAATCCAAAAATCTAGTGGTATACTCTTCATCCATCATTTTTCTCATCATGAGTTCATATAGCTCATCCTTGCTACCAAAGTACCATTAATATAGATACTTCTTCCTGACGTATTCCTCAATTTCCTTCCAGGACAACTCTTCTTCTTTTATGCCTTTTGCATTTTTTATATCTTCCCACCAAATATCAACCTTACCCTTTAGGCTGAAAGTAGCTACCTTCACTTTCATGCTCTCTGAATAGTCATGAATTATGAATAACTACCTCATTCCCAATCACTTGTCTTTTGTATCCTCTGAGTTCTTCATATCACCATCACATGTGGGAGGCTTGACCTTCTTAAACTCCTCTGGTACATATTCTCTTTCCCTTCTTTTCCCATGATAATGATGACCATGGTGATATCTTATGTAAGTAGCATTGGAGTGTTTCCCATGAGTGTTGGTCTTTCTCTCTAGAGTACTTAATTGGGTATTTCCATTGACTATTTCTTCACTTGAATATTTGTGCATTTTCTTGGATCCACTTCCATATTCCCCATTAGTTTTTTCTTATTGTTCCAAAGCGATCTTCCTGTCCCTATGACTAGCCCCCAACTCATGCTACCTCTGCCTTTGCAAGTCTGAAAGGCTTTGCAATATGACTGCATTGATCTATGGTTTTCTCTTATGTGCTCTCACAAGCCTTTCATTGTTATCCTTACAACTCCTTATTTCAACTCTCAAGCTCCTCAATGTATCCATCCAATTAGGAAAGCCTTCCCCTCATTTCCAAACTAATATCTCTCCTCTCCAACTAAAATTTCCTCTTCATATTCGTGCTATGACTACTTGGATATGCATTGCACCATTCTTGTTGGACTTTAGTTTCCTCTTATGTGTTGTCATACACACAATTGTTAGACAAATCACAGTATAAATGTATAATGAAATCATCACCTTGGATTTCTCTTAAGAATTTGTTGGGGTAGGATAGCTTAAAAAAAGAATCTCAAGTTAGTGCATCTATATCGTTAGGAACATAAAATCACCAGTAATATTCTATGTGCATTCATCATAAATGGAATACATCAATCAACACATAAGATTAGTTCACACAATAGTCAAATTTTTAACATTCATCACATTGTTATGAGGGCGCATTAATGCCTAAAGGTCCAATGTTGAACCTTTTCTCTCATATATCTCTATAACATACCCCCTACTATCCCTAGCCCTTGCTAAGGGTAGAATGAATGAGTTACTATGTTGATCCAACCACCAAGGCATAATTATGGAGATGGGGTCCAATTTTTTTTTCTCTTTTATAACCTTTTCGAACTCAAAATAAATGACACCATATTTTTCATCTCATCAAGACCTTTTCAATGATATAAAATTTGTCTTCATCAACTTCCCATATTGAGAGTTATTCTCCTTTAAAGTTTGTCCTTTCAGAGTCTTCCATGAATTCTTGGCCTACCACATGGCACCCACATGGTCCCCACATGGTGCTATCTAGACAAGTTCCCCATCATCCTTAAGTCACAGCCACCGTGGCCTTGCCACATAACCCCAAATTCAACATTAGGTATCCCTCTTAGTGCCTGCATGTAATTCCTTTTACGATTGAGAGGCGGGATGCAAATTTCTCTTATGTTAACAGACGAGAGGGTGTTTCATCTATTGGGTTCTGTCACCACTAGATTTACCCTAACCCTATGCACCTTAATATAATTCTGAATCCACCCAGTGGCTAGTGAATTGAAAAATTTTGTTATCTATTGCCAATGTTCCTGTTTGCCAAGCTCCATCAAAATTGGCCAACACTTGCACACTTCTGCAGTTTTCATCGCTGACTCGGTGATCCAAGATGAAAATCCTTTCGTCACCTGACAGAGACAATCTCCGTGATGATTTCCATCTATCATCAATTTCTAAATTTCCTCTAACACCACATGCCTTATGGCTCAATGCCTAGTGATTTTCCAAAAAATGGCACAAAATTTTCTATTTGTCAGCTTCCATCTACTGCTAGAATTTCGAGACCCTATTACATCATGCTGACATCACCATACCCACGTGGCCTCCTACAAGAGTGCCACGTGTCACTTAATTTTTTCTCCTTATATTTTTCAAATAATTGAACCAATGTTCCATGTGTCATGCCATGTGAGCACCATGTCACCGCTTGTCCATGTCATTGGCCTATGTGGCCTTGCGGTCTCACCAATGGAATTACTCTTCGTTGTTCACATATTTCATGTTACCATCTGTTAAATGCTTAATAAATTAAATGAGGGGCCATACACTTCGTTCAATCCAATGGTGGTAACAGGATTAACATATTGATGAACAAGAGCAAATGAAGACCACTCCCCTCTACCACATCACAGGGGGGTCCACGTTCCTAGTTTCAAAGCATGGTTCCACCTTATGCAAATGAAAAACCTCATTCCCCACGATAATCTGATGATGAATATCAAATAAAAATCGCCCCTCGCCCCTGTTGACTTGGCAGGGGGGTTCGATTTTGAATTCCCGCTGGCCAACCAACATTCTATTTTCACCCTTGATTTATATAAGCACCAAATCCCCCTCAACACTTCGGTCTAGTGCTTGGATGCATGGTTTTATAAGGATTGATGACCCTTTTTACTCTAAACTTTATGATTTCTATCCCTTGAGCGAATATATATGTACATATTTATATACATAATGCCTGTAGTGTCTATCTCAACACCCTAAAACCTAGTCCTTTTGCCAAGTCACACGTTAAGCCATGTGACTAAGGGTTAAACCTGAATGCTAGCCACCAAGTTTTGGCGTAACAACACATTACGTTATAGTTATATATGTTCATAATGAACTCACCGAGGTCCTTGTATGTCACCATATATATGTATTCCTAACCCCTTTCATGTCTTAAAGGACTCAACCCTACACAATTATCTCTCTCTAGGTATTATTAGACTAGAGGTCTTGGGAAAAGGCCTAGCTATGCATATAAGCTTTTTTGAGCTATTCATCCTAAGCTTCTTTCCATAATTATTCCCAACATACTAGCATCTATCCTTCTTGAGCTTATTCGGTTATGATTTTGGGCCTGATAACCATTAAGTTTGATAAAATCATTCATAAGGAAGAAATCTACACATTTCTAATTTCATAGGAAATTTAGACAACCATTCAAAACCCGAGCGAATTGACAACATTTCAAAACTTGTGCAATAACAAATACTCATAAAAAATGTAGGTTGCATGCAAGCCTATGGACTCAAATTTACGATCAAATTAACACAAAATTCATTTCAACACAAGGATTTGTCATCCTTTGTGCCGAGATTTAAGGTTGTTGGCAAGCCCATAATTATTCTTAGGAAACAAAGTTTTCCTTCAAAATATTTGTACATACTATTAGTATTCCTCATTCATGCAGTAATCCCCATTACTTGTTATGAGTGTAACATTAACCAATACAAACAACATGTATAGGAAATTTAAACATAAGAAGCTCAAGTAGATACTTATCTTATACATCAAAATGGTTTTCCAACTGAGAGTTGGACTTCAACTTTCCACCCAACCTTAAACAAGACAAAAAAACATTTACTTGTATTTGTCACCCCTAAGAAAGATTTAAGTGCTTGAAATGGAGTGCTTTAAGAGGAAATTTAGCAAATGATAACAACTCAAACAAGATGCCACAAGGACACACTGCCCTCACCCACCACCTACACAAGATTTCACATAGCTTTTCTAGGAATTACATACATGATTAACACTAATTCTAAGATATCACAATATAGAGGAATATAGCTCACTTTCAGGAGAACCAAGTCCACTTACAAGGGAATTTTCATTAGTTGGATAAGTTATTTTTTGGGTAAAGAGATCACCTCTCTATGTACTTATTCAATGAGTCAAACACCAGAGCTTTAATCCCAAGGGAAATTTTGCTAGTTCATCATAAATACTTTAGTGTCTCTTCCTTAACTAGTAGTTTCATCAATCCACAAGGTCCCCAATGGGTTCTTCATCCTCTAGGAAAGCCACTACTCTCTATAATTCCCACCCAGCAAGCCCCATTGGGGTTCCTTAGCTAGTTAAATTTCTTATACTTATTCGTTGTATGTTCCGATTGACACCTTTGATCCTTAAGGGAATTTATATTTGTATTCTTTTGCTATCCCTCCCTTCAACATATGCATGGGAGTATTCACAAAAATCCCCTTCACCCACTCTTTCTTGCACACTTCAACATACTAACCATTTGTCTCCCCAAGGATCCATGCAATACATCTCTCTTGGACAATGCATCCCATCCTTTCCTTTAGTTCCTTGTCCTTTCTTGCTTGTGGTTATGCCCAAAAGACACATGGGCATGTCCTTTATTTTTTATTTAATTTATTATTGTTATCGGGAAATCTAGTTTCCACTCGGAGCTGCTAGTCCCACTAAGACTGGTAGCTGTCTTAGAAACAAACAAACTAAAACTACTTTCGCTTTTCTTTATGATAAGTAGATAAGAGGGGAACAAAGGACATCAACCTCAGTCTTGTGCTTGGTTCCTATCCTTTCTGATAGATCTTCGCCGCTCCTTCTTCATCTACCCAGCTTCAAAGAGCACTTGTGGAATCAAAGCAGCATAATACTATCGAAGAACAGAGATCTACAATCATAAGCAATATAGGACCATATATGTATTGACCACACAAATGCATATATCATCAAACATACAAGAATGTGGAGGAAAACTTGAATAGCTTTATTAATATCAAGAATAGCAAAGAGGATTACAACCAATTTTTCTGACCCAGCGTCATCCTCCTCAGCATGAAAGCCCTTCTTCACCTCATGAAAAGCTTAGATCAGCCAACACTATGATGTTGCACCAGGAAACCAACAACACTTCCTTACAAGATACAAGATTCCAGCCTCTGGATCTTTGTGATGAGGGATCCATATATAGATGATTGTAGGGGGTGAGTCAGCTTTTGGGATTTTGATTAGTGTCCTCTCTCTGATAGTTCTTGATTCCACTTGGAGATTGATGATCTCTTACTCGTCCCTGGGTGAATTCAGAGAGGCAAGTGTCACAGGAGAAGTTTCTGGAAGATTCCATGATCATCCACCTTGCAAACTGTCTCTACCATTTGTCTACTCTCGGCCATCGCACCCTACAGAAGGGCATTCCAGTATGCATCACACCCTTTACACTGAGTAGGTGAGATGCATCACACCCTTTGCACTGAGCAGTCTATATGGTCCAGTTTTGACCAGTTCTGAGCAGCTTTTTGTGGAGAACTTCTGGGAGATGATGTAATCAGCTGACCTTGTTCCTTTAGGGCATAAAGCAACACTTTTAGGGACTTAGGAGCCCTTTGTTTATGGACATGTATGATTGGGGTTGCAGTGCCCAAAAATGTCTATAACAGTTGCCCCCTAAAGCATGAGGTCGTTAATCTTTTGATGTTGGGTGAAATGCTTTATCATGAGGATCTAAAGTTTTTTCAAGCTGGAAGGCGACCTGTAATAAGATACAATACAACACATTATCTTCATAATATTTCTCATGATCTAGCTGAGGCGGGAATTCCCATGCTTAGCTTTATAAATTCATTTTCATGTACATAGGACAGACAACCATCTGTGTAGCACTCTGATGATTCAGATGGAGTCATCATCCTTTGATTCAGATGATCATCTGTTCGGCAATGATGTACATTTGATGTCTTTATATTCCTAAATATATCGCAGCCCGGATGAATGAAACTAGATCTGGGGTCTTCAAACTCGTTCGATCTTCACACGGAGTACAAGTCGATCCATGTGAAAGATGTTCTGGAGTCGAACATGGAAAGACATTGCCTGATTACTAGACAATGATGTAAGCTGTTAATAGGTGCGAGAAGAATCACCGATAATGATGATGACCCTCAAGGTACTACAATAAAATTCACGTGGTGTGAAAAAGGGACTTGGCATCGAACACCACGCAAAATCTTTCGGTCAAAGGCCATTGATGTAAACCTGTCACCGGAAGTGAGAAACTTTCCATTGAGGCATGCAAGCTTCAAAGTACTGAAAGGGTTGTTCCTAGGTCAACTTCTTGGATAATGAGCTGGTGTCGACAAGAAGTGACCCGTCATAGGAGGGCCTTAATGAATCCCAAATCTACGACACGGAACGGAGCAAATGATTTTGGAGGTGAAAATGATCTGATGATACAGGGTTTAGGGTGGCGATCATGAAAGAATGGAGCATGAATGTATTACAGCGGATGAGACATAGGTGAATTCTCCGAGTGACTTCTCTTGAACATACTGGTGACACTGAAATGGATTGGTAGAATTAACCCCAAAGATGGATGGTATGATGGACCAATGGTGATATGACCGGTGAATGGAATAACCCAACCCGACTGGGACGTGAAGTGAAAGTGTCATGTTCAAGAGCGAGTTGCTACCAATAAAGTTTCTTCAAGTTTTCTTCCCAATTTTCCCCAGTCATTGCTGACCAATACCTATTTATTTTTATCAAGCTTGAGGAGGATAACATATGCTTGTCCTCTAATCCACCCTTTGAGCGAACCCGTTGCTATGTTTTAACGAGCCTAGTGACAATGAAACTCGTTCTCGTCCATTTGGACAAGTTTGTCGCTATTGATTTTAACAAGTTTAACAACAATGATAACTCGGTCCTTTTTCAATTTTAGAGAGTCTGGAAAGGGACAGAAAGGAAACCCCCATAATCCTTTTTCGTCATATGATCCCTCAAGTCTGAAAAAGTATAAAATAATACGAAAGGGATGAATTTTCGATAGTTTTAACGAGCCGAACAAGACAAGTGCTCAATCTTTTTGTGCAATAATCCCTCAGGTCCAAAAATATTAAAATCTAGAGGAGGGATAGCACTCTTAGTAGTTTTAACGAGCTAGAGAGGCCAATCGCTCGGCAATCTTTTCATATTTTACGAGTCAGGTGAAAAGAGCTTAAAGCAGACTCGTTTTTTGAGGAATGAGTGATGATTTTGGGTAGTAGCTGATTCCAGGTAAGGTTTGGAATTTTCCAATCACAGCAGTGTCACAAGGATGGCTAACAATATCACTCATCGCAGATGTTCTTCAAAAAGGGTAAACAATCAAATGGAGGCATATGATCGGCTAAAACAGAGTGGAGGTGATGATGAGAACACGACCATGGCTCAAAAGCTGATGATAATGCATTCATAATGGTTATTGACTGGAGATTGGTTCATTTTTTAATGAGATTTAACTCTGGGGGAAACATTTGCTCATTGCTTAGGTTTAATTTTTAACGAGATTGAACTTCACATAAAAATTGCTCATGGCGGGTTTATTTTTTAACGAGCTTGAACCCTGTGGTAACACTGCTCGTGGCCTAGTTTATTTTTTAATGAGCTTGAACCATGCGACAACATATGCTCAGGTTCAGTTTCATGTTTACATAAGCTTGAAATGGAAAACTATGCTTGTTATAAGTTTGCATGCCCCCAACATAATAACGCAAATTGAGGTGCATGCCCCCCAAGCTTCATTACATTCAACGCAGTGGTTGGAATGAAGGTTTACCTCCGAGATCTTTGAAAGAATCAACTTGGAAAGGGAGTTGTTTCATTTTTAATGAGGTTGACACAGTTAAAGAACTATCCTCATGACTCCTTGTTTCATTTTTTAATGAGGTCGACATGAGATAAGAACCGTCCTCGGAATCCACCATATTTACAGTATTTGATAGAAAATAAAAAACTGAAGGATGATTAAGGTTGCTGGAATAATATTCGTGGTAATCTAAAAGATGGGAATGATGGTGGTAATCTTCCCATGGTGCCTCTCCTGTCATCATAGATTGAGTGATTCCTTTGTCTGTAGGAATATACATGCCACTAAGGATCTGAAGAGGTGCCATATTCCTTAGACCTATCTATCCAAACGCTCGATGAGCATTGATTTGGGTTTTCCCTAGAGGCCAGGAAAATTGATTGCTAGAATATTTCTATTAGAGTGCTGACAAAATGTTCAAGAATCTTTTAAATCTAGAAGATATCATGTTGCAGCTTCCCACCGTGGTCACTTTCGCCAGATTATTTGGAGGCGATAGGGCAAAAGTACCCATCAATGTAGGGTCTTTTAGTAGGCCTACTTCGATATTTTGAAGCGACTGAGAGCTTCCGTGGATCATCATAATGCTTCCCGTAACTTGTGAACTGTTGGGGAGAAATGTTTGTTGGTCAACGATTGTAATTCCTCCTTGGAAAGGAAATACAATCTTTCTGAAGTATGTCGACACAAATGCAGCCATAGCATATATCCAGGGCCTTCCCAGTAGGATGTTGTAATCAAGGTTTCCATGGATTACTTCAACATCAATTTCTACTATCTTGCCCCCCAGTTCTACTTGCAAGTTACTTAATATCCCATATGGGATGTATGTTCGTCCATCAAATGCTTTTAATGTTGTCGACGATCTCGACAAGGGTGGAGATCCTAAAGTTTTGCAGCAACTCATCGACATAATACATGTAGATGCCCCCTCATCAATAATTGTTCGATGAACAATTTTGTTGAGGGCTTTCACTTGAATAAGGAAAGCTAGTTGAGCTGGTAACTGAGGGTCATATCCTTTGTGATTAAAAGACACAAGATTGGAATTCATTGGGTCAATCCCACCTATCGCTGACAATAAATCTGGCCTTTGGGAGGGGAAATTTTGCATTACCTCAAGTGTCAACATAGCGGACGGCGATTGGGCCAGATCCTCCACTATATTATAATGCTGTGCTGCTCTGGCACAAGGATTAAATGACGATTTGTGTACTACTCCCTTTGGTGGTTTTATTGTTAGTTCAGGAGGATTTGTTGTCAAATTACTAGGTTGATCATTATCCTTGTTGGTCGACATCTATGGATTCCCGTAATCTTTATTCCTTGTTGACATCAAAGCATCATTTAGTTGCTTCGAAACAGGCAACATTAGCACTTGGGATGGGGAAGCATTGTCGCTAGCAACCAGATTTGTTCCTGGGTTCAGAAACGGATCAGTCAATACTACCGAGGTTTTTGAACTCTTGAACAATTTCCTAAGCTTAGCTTTATATGGACACTCTCTCGTCCAATGTTCCTCATCACATATAAGACATGGATGTCTTGGTTTCCTATCTCCAGAAGGGTTTGCAAAAGATTTTTCAGGAGACAACTCCTCCTGTTTCTTCTTTTTCCCTTTCTTTTTCTTCTTACCTCCTGGTTTCTTGGGTTCTTTGCCTTTGTCAGTTAACACGGCATTTACTTCAGAGGTGAGAAGTTCTTCATTCACATTTTGACTTGAAACTGTACGGGCCTTCTTTGACGTAGCCTTTATGGTTTTCGTGCTATTCGTACCTGTCATGCCATCATCGGCATGAGAGTCTTTGTTTGATTTAGGAGGGGGAGGAATGAAAGATTCCAGTCTAGGAGCATCAGGGATTTTATCGTAGGGCATGCTAGATTGAGTATAGATCAAGTCTAGATATTGTGCACGAGCAATAACTTGCTCTTCAGTGACGACTCATCCCTTTGCCACATCTTCTAGAATAGAAGGTAATAATGACTTAATAAACCATTCAGCCAATAGCTAATCAGGAACATATGTTTTTACCATTTTATGACGATGTCACCACTGATGAATATGATCAGATATGTGAGTGGCCATCGTTTGTTTGAAATTGGTAAGAAGCTCTGTTCCCATTTCGTACCTTATGGGTAATTGAAAATGGGTTAAAAAGGTTGTGGTTAGGGTACTGAAGTAATCAAACAAAGCTCTAGGCAATTAGATATACCGTTTTGCTGCTGGGCCAGTTAACGTTCGCTGAAAAAGGTGAAGTCTGATCAAAGCATCGTTGAGAGTGTTTGATGAACACCACAGATGAAAAGTCATCACATGATTCGACGGGTCTTCACCCGGATTTCCATTAAATTTAGGAATATCTGATGGAAGTTTATGTGGAATCACTGGTCACCAAGGGGCATAGGCAATTGGATCATTCATTAGTCGATTTATATTTGGTAACTCTAAAGTCACCACAAAAGGCAACTTTTGATTCAGGCTCGGCGAAGCATACCCAGGATAAGATGGAATTGCTTGAGCAGTCAGTCTTTGCATACTAGCATAATGCATTTGATGCTGGTAACTTTGGTAAGGTTGATGGGCATGACCATTATGATATGATTGATGTTGATCGTTTTGAATATACGGCTACCCATTACTTGCAAAGACTTGTTGCTTAGATCCTTGGTAAGCTTGTTGGAATTGCGGTTGTTGGTATTGTACTAGCCATGAGTTGTTGCCCAGTACTGACTGTTTGGCCAAGATGGGGGGTAATAGTCCCTGTTTGCACCTGGGTCATTCCACTAGTCGGTGATTGTGGTTGCGTCGCAGGGACAAGAGGTTGTTGTATTACGACCTGAGAAACCTGAGGCTGGCATACAACAGGCAACACTTGTACTTGCGACACTGTCACAATAGTCGGCGTAGTGGGGATATTTGACATAGGTGAACTTTGTTGCATTGAGTATACAACTCTTGGTTGTTGAGGTAGTACTGGCACCCATCCTCTAGATGTAATTCCAGCGTACCCTGAATTCTTTTGTGAACTCTCGTATGGTTGTCCTCCCACAGGAGACAATGAAAGGGTATACTGCCCTCCATACGATGGTAATCCAGTACTCAAAGGAATGATTTGCCTTTGGGGATTGGATTGCCCAAATTGACACTACGAAGGATCAATTTGTTGAGACTCAACATAAGATATTCTAGATATAATTCGGGATGAGCAAATGGGAACAGTCCATACTATCGAAACTGCTGCTGGATGGACTCCATCGAGTGATTGAGAGCTAGTTGGGGCAAATGGTATGCCGGTGAACATCGTTGGAGTAGCAGCAGGAAGTTTTGCCACTGCTATGTTGGACAACACAGTCCTAGATGTCGACGGTTGTTCAGACATATTTAGTCTATCCAAAAGATTCCTCAGTGATTCTTTAGGAACTTCCAATGGTGGGATACTAACTTCTGATGAAGAAGGATATAGGGTGATCCCAACTCCAAATTGCGATGGAGCGTTAGATGGAGGATCCTCTATAATCTCTTCTATGGAAATCAATCTAGGCGGAAGAGGTAGACCGTCAGGTCGGTAAAATAGTTTTGGTGCCGAAGAAGGTATAGGTTCTGCAGCAACTGATGTTTGGGGTGTAACACCTTCTGAATCAGCTGTAGATGGAGCTGGTTCGAGAATAGAAGTGTTTACCGTTACACTAGGATCAATTGTAATTTCCTTTTGTGGCCGTGGGATTTCTTCTGTAGAGGCATGGATACCAGAAATGTTCGGAGTAACTGGAGTCTCTGAGGATGTCAGAGTACTTGATCCAACCAACCTAGGGGACTTCGATCTGGTCAAACGAGTTCATTTCGTCCAGACTAGTTTCATTTCCGGAGTCAACGACAGTTGGCTCGTAAGCCTCTGCGAACGACGGGTTTCGATTGAATTTCTTCCATGATTGCGGATTAATCGATCAACTCAAAATAATAGGGGAAAATGATTTCGAATTAAATGAATTTTAGACTCTTTGACACAACTTGTTTTTTCAATTTTTAAGAGTCGAGAAAAAACAAAAGATGACTCTAGTCACCTTCAATTTTTAATGAGCCTGAAGAGACAAGTGCTCAGATGGACCTTTTCCTTTAAGGAGTTTGAAAAGGAATGAAAGAGACTACTCTGGAAATTTAGACAGAGGGATTACCAAACCAATCGCAAAACTATAGAATACTTTTTACGGTACGACAGTCAATCTTCTCGAATGTTGTGTTCAGTGCATTACGATCGATAGGACGACAGACATAACTTCCTGAGGATAAAGGATATAGCCTATTCTGGTCTCCCAATATATACTCAACGGTACGTGGGAGCACAAGTCTGTACTGGCACTTGTCGCCTCAAAGAGGAGGAATCACCCAACCAGCAACGAAAGCGATAGTTACTAGGCTTTACGACGCCAGAATACGTCTCTAGCCTAGACTTCTAAATGTTGTGTGTTAGGTTCCAAAGAATTTTTATGTTCATTGAATTTATTTTACAATTGATCTTGCTTAAGAAATTTTCCTTTTAGGTTCATCGCGTGACGTAGATATATAATTCCTAAAATGCAATCTAAGATGATAAACAACCGTTTAATCTTCTTTTTGCAATGAAAATCCTAGCTACTAAGGAAAGAGAAATGAGATTCTTTCAACATAGAGCACAGAGCACACACTAGATGCACTGTCCTAAATTAAACCAACAAGCAGTCTAAATGCAAATGCACATGCATGTATTTGTTTTCAGCCTTCTTAATGTGTGAATGACAAGAAGAATGCTAAGTACAAATCTGAATTATCTTTTCAAAGTGATAATACTAACAATTTTTCTTCAAAATACGAAAGGAAGATAATGATGGCACTTTGTGATTTCGAATTGAAAATTGCTTTCGACACTTGAAAAACTACTAATTCAAATCAAATACAAGAGTAATAGTATAGTTGACCATCAAGAACAATAGGATTCTCTTCTATGGCTGAAAACGACACTTGCGACACTTCCAAATCAAGAAATGACAGTTCGATTACACTACTTCTTTGTAAAATATAACTGAAAATGACGCACAATAGACAAAAAAATTCACAGTCCTTTGCACAATGGAGGTGGAATGATGGAAGGAAGGGGTTTCCATAGAGGTGTACTGATCACAGACAACAAAACTCCAGAATAAAGCTGAAGAGAGTGAACAAAAACCCAAAATCTGGAAGCATAAGAGGTCTTGTCTGATCAGCGCACCTATAACATAGGGAAAGTGCGATTTAGCACACCTACTGCACATGAGAGGTGTGATGCATCCAGATTCCCAAGAGTAGAAGGTGCGATGGTCCAGGGACGAGACTTCAACTTGGTTTTTGGTCGCAATTTGCAGCTGAGTTCAGGGATTTAGGCCGAGCAAGTGATGTTCAGTAAATATAAATCACAGGGGCTGATCTAATGAGGTTACTAGAGCCACCACCAGGGCAATTAGAATGTTTGAAAATCGATTGTTCAGTTTATAAACAAAACCTGGAGATAGACTGAAGCAGCATTCATCTACTTTGCACTTGCATAGCAAATTCAGTTCGAAGGCTAGCTGGCTTGACTTCAGGCTCCGCCTATAAGTTTATAAAACAAATAAATATAGACAAGCAAACAACCTATTCACTCCCCAATGGAGTCACCATTTTTTTATCGGGAAATCTAGTGTCCGCTCGGAGCTACTAGTCCCAGTAAGACTGGTAGCTGTCTTAGAAACAAACAAACTAAAACTAATTTCACTTTCCTTTATGATAAGTAGATAAGAGGGGAACAAAGGACACCAACCTTAGTCTTGCGCTTGGTTCCTTGCTTGGTTCCTCTCCCTTCTGATAGACCTTTGCCTCTCCTTCTTCATTTACCCAGCTTCAAAGAGCACTTGTGGAATCAAAGCAGCATAATACTCTCGAAGAATAGAGATCTACAATCATAAGCAATATAGGACCAGATATGTATTGACCACACAAATGCATATATCATCAAACATACAAGAATGTGGAGGAAAACTTGAATAACTTTATTAATATCAAGAATAGAAAATAGGATTACAACCAATTGTTCTGACCCAGCGTCATCCTCTCAGCATGAAATCCCTTCTTCACCTCATGAAAATCTTAGATCACCCAACACTATGATGTTGCACCAGGAAACCAAGAGCACTTCCTTACAAGATACAAGATTCCAGCCTATGGATCTCTGTGATGAGGGATCCATATATAGATGATTGTAGAGGGTGAGTCAGCTTCTGGGATTTTGATTAGTGTCCTCTCTCTGATAGTTCATGATTCCACTTGGAGATTGATGATCTCTTACTCATCCCTGGGCGAATTCAGAGAGGCAAGTGTCACAGGAGAAGTTTCTGGAAGATTCCATGATCATCCACCTTGTAAACTGTCTCTGCCATTTTTCTACTCTTGCCCATCGCACCCTACAGAAGGGCATTCCAGTATGCATCGCACCCTTTACACTGAGCAAGTGAGATGCATCGCACCCTCTGCACTGGGGAATCTGTATGGTCTAGTTTTGACCAGTTCTGAGCAGTTTTCTGTGGAGAACTTCTGGGAGATGATGTAATCAGCTGACCTTGTTCCTTTAGGGCATGAAGCAACACTTTTAGGGACTTAGGAGCCCTTGGTTTATGGACATGTATGATTGGGGTTGCAGTGCCCAAAAATGTCTATAACAATTACTTAGTCAGCTCATTTAAAATCACTCAACTAACCCATGACTGATATATAAAGTAAGTAATTCCTTAAGCAATCTCCTTCCCCAAGAAAATGGTGTTCCTTTCTCTCAACCATTACATTAAATAATTAAAATAATGAGGAATATTAACCAGGGGATGTCACAAGAAGGATTTGCCTTGACCCTCTCAGTGCATAAATAAATGTCCAAGAAAATGATATATACATAACCTGACCAGAGGGGTCTAAAATAGCCAAGAAACATGAGAATAGAAATATTTTCACCGTCAATACAAAAAATATTTGAAATATAGCCAAGGAAAATTTTAAGGATGGAAATTTATCTTAAATATTAAAAACCTTGACGAATCTTACTAATCCATAATATGCAAACTATAAAATGCTTGGTGATATTTTAGTAAAAATATTCAAACTTCTAATAATTTTATGTAGTATCTATAAATTTTTTAAGGTAAAATAATTTTTTCTTATAAAATTTGGGCTAATCTCTTTTAGGAAAAAATCAGAATTGGCAATTCTTTTTTTTGGAAAAAGCATGGAAAATTAGCCCATCTCCGAATATTAGCCCCTAAAATTTTACCTGGATATAGCCTATGAATCTTTCAATAGTGAGATATCAAAATTAACAAAAATATATATGAAATGAAGATACCAAAACAACATACTAAATTTGAGGGAAATAATCATCCATGTAGGGCCTTTGATAGAAGTGGAGGTTTTCAACGTTCAAGAATTCCTCAATGAGCCATAGCCCTCGATCAAGTTGAAGGCCTTCCTTAGAATTCCTATCTGCTTCCCTATTGCACTCCCTGTAAATGTGTATGTAGGAAAAATAAACATAAGTGAGTTTGATCCTCTGCAAATACTCTAGAATGTGAGCAAGATGAAGGATGCAAAATTTTGTATCTCATTAACCCAATTAATGACCAACAAAGAATCACCAAAAAATTGAAATTGTTCACATCCTTTTTCTCGAGAAAAAGCCATTAAAGAACGACAAGATAATAGTTCATACAAATTATTTGATCCCCTCCGAAAACCCATAATAACTTTGAAATCATGTTGTTTAGATAAATGTAAGATGAAACCACCAACCCACACGATTTCTACACCTTCTTGGCCCCATCAAATTTACCTCCCATGTGAGATCTATCAATTTCCTTCGGGATTAGAATTCTATTCCTAGGAGTGTCTTTGAATTGGGGAAAATGTGAGATGATAGCAATAACTTCAACAACCACTCTATCTAGAGAGGAAGGATGATTTTGGAAGATTTCTTTATTCCATTCCAGCCAAACTCCCCAGTGTATAAGAAAGGGAAACACTTTGAAAAGGTTTGGTATTCCTATTTTGAACCCAAAACCTCCACCTTTCCTCAAAGTAAGGCCCTTTCCAAACACATCCTTGGACTAAAATGGAGCTACACACATTCGAGACCTGACATAAAAATACCATTATGCAGAATATATTCTATGGATTCACCACTCGAATTGCATAAAGAACACCATCTGGGGTCAATATTGTGATGCTTCTGCATGAAATCCTAGGTAGGAACGTTTTTGGCTAATAAACACCACATGAAGAAACGATATTTTGTTGGACACTTTACATTCCACACTCATTTCCACCACCACTCCCTCTTTGCCTCAATTAAAGTACATTCAGATGAACATAACCAATATTAGGGGTATAAGTTCAAATTAGAGTGTTCCCAAACCAACTCATCTTCATTTTGGAAAAGTTTGATATGTGCAACAACAAGAGCATCTAAAAAACCATTCTAGAACTTGTGAAATTTTAATTCTATCTATAAAGCTTCAACCGACAACCATCCTTGATGCCATTTAGAAGTATGAATTGGGTTATTAATGTGAGATAGCCGTGAAATACCTCTCTCTCTAAGTTGAATGATAAGCATGTAAGGCAATTTGTTATTTGGCCCACAACCTCGCTAAGGGTCTTGACCTTGTCTCACTTTCAACCCGTTTCCAACCTTCCAAGCAAGAAACAAAGAAATAAGATCAAAAGAATTAAGTACAACTCTCCAAATAACAGAAGTATTGGTGTGCATCTTATCCCTCAACCTTATCCAATCTTCCATAAGAATATGGATAAATTTACTTCTAATAGACCACCGAGGTCTAAATGTTTTGAGTGTATAAGAGTCTCCATCTACATTTAGCTACTATGGATTTTGAGAACATAAAAATACTTTTGAGACCCCATCCACCAAGCATTTTTGGCAATGAAATATGGTTCCAATTGACCCAAGGAATAACAAAATGTTCTTGATTTCCAACCAATATAAAGTTGAAGCATATCCTTCTGGTTTTTTTAAAAATTCCCCTTGAAATCCATGTCGTAGACATTCAAAACATAGAATGACTTCCAACATGGATTTGAGTAGAACTAACCTACTTTCTCTTGACAACCATCTTAAGATCCATCCTTTTAATATTTTCTCAAGCATTTCAATTAGCCCAGAGCAATCCTCCTTATTATAACAATTAGGATTCAAATGGAAGCACAAGTATCTCAATCCTACCTCCATCTCTAATTGGTGAAAACTGAAAAACATTTATGACCTTTTGTAGCACATGGCCTTCCAAATTTTGTATAGAGATAATATATTTCCAATCATTAACAACCATACCAATGAATTTACCAAATAGTTCAATGATCTGAGATAATTTATCAACATATCTTATCAAACCATTACATAAAATTAGAATATCATCAACAAACTATAAATGGGTGATTGCGAGGCATTAGTAATAACAAGACATTAAAATTCACCTCTACATTGAACATCTTGCAATAGACAACTGAGACCTTCAGCTACCAATAGCAACAATAAAGGAGACAAGGGGAAACCTTGTCTCAATCCTCTCTAAGCATGGAAAAAAGGGGAGGTAGATCCATAAACTACAAAGGATGTCAAATGGATGCAACCCATGAATCAATTAATAAAATATATAAAAAACCCAAAATGAGTCAATAATAGTTTAATATATAGATAGCTTACATGGTCATTGGAGTTTGTGAGATCAATTTTAATAAAAAATCATTTAAATCTAAGAGTCTTGATACTACAAAGACCTTCTTAGGCCACCCCAATGGCCTCATGAAACTGTCTTCCTCCAAGGAATCCAAATTTTTCTTTAGATATATAGTTTGACACGATAGTCCTAATTCTTCTAGAAACTACCTTAGAGATGACCTTATAGATACAATTATAAAGAGAAATAGGATGAAAGTATTGAAAGGAAATACTTTGGGGATAAGGGCTATGAAAGTAAAGTTGAAGGCCACCATGACGCTGCCTTCCCTTCTTTATTCATTAACAACTCCCAATAGATCATTTCCAATTAACTCAAAATATTGCTAAAAAAATCTATCCCCCACTCATCAGGACACAAAATTTCATCCTTTTGAAAGTTATCCAAAACAACATTCAAATCTTCATAGACCTCCTCCATCACGACTTTATTGTCTTCTTCTTCTAAATACCCAGGGAATTATTGGGAAACCCTGATAACTTAAACAATGCTAACCCTTTCAGGGTCCATAAAAAAATTCTAAAAATGATTCCAACCTAAAGAAGCAAGTAATTCAAAGTTAGAAACGTCTCTACCTTCCCCATATTGGAGGTTCCAAATAGTTTTGCACATCTTCCTACCTTTAGCATAATCTTGGAAGAATTTTTTATTCTCATCCCTACCTTCTAACCAGATGGATCTACTTTTAATTCTCGAAGAAGCTTCTTGCACCTCTAATATGGCATTCCCACAAGATTCCAGTCGAATCAAAGCATCTCTAGTTTCCACATTCAGAAAGTCCCCTTCCTTATAATCATAGACAACTAGAATATGTTTTTCTATATAAAAATATTATCCTCCTCTCTCTTTAATTTCTTCTCAACCCAATAAAAATACATACTCTTTACATGCTTAATATTCTCCTTGACTTTATTAGCAGTCTAAGACCCACCTTCCATGTAGGTCATAAGAATTCCAACTTTTATTGAATTTTTTTACAAACTCTTGATCTTTTAACTAGGAAGATTTCATTTTAAAAGGGATATCAAGCTTAGGACCAAGATCTTTAAGCTCCATAAGAATGGGAGAATGATCTTATTCCCCCCCTAGAGCCTACCCACTAATAAAGAATATTGAAATGATTCGCAAGAGGTTCTGCAACTAGAAATATGTCAATCCTTTTTGCAATTCGATCCTCCCCAATACGATTATTTCTCTATGAAGGATTTAATTTTATAGGTTCTACATTCAATATTTTCAAGTTTCCAAATAACTTACTAGCAATGAAATTAGAAAGGTTATCAACTCTAGCCCTGAGCCCCCAAGACTCAACAATGCCTAGAGAGAAGCTTAAATCCCCTTGATAATCAAATTCCCTACTTAAATCACCTTCAACCCAAGGAAATTGTTCCATCATTCCACTCTTCCTTCATAAGGCCCATAAATATTTATGTAGGTAAATGGAGCACCGAAATCAAAAGAGAGAACGCCGATCCCTAGCCTAGACAATAAACTCCAGAAATTAAGTCCAAGAACTATGCAAGTCTCCCAGCCAATAACAAGACTCTTTGAATGGCCTTGAGCATCCGAGGCTATGAAATTCTAAAATCCTAACAGAGATTTCAATTCTTTTGTGATCACCTCCCAAATCCTAGGGTTTCCTTGAGGAAAATAATATCCGACCACTCTACCTTTACCAACATCTTAATTGCAGGTTTTTTAGAGGAACTTGTGAAACATCTACAATTGAAAGATAATTTTTTCATTAAGTAACCACTCCTTGGGATTTCAAATCCCTAAGCACGTTAGCAGTGGGTAACTATCTACCAAAAGCCAAATCTTCTCTAACTTTATCTTTGGCTCTGGACATAAGTGATTTCCTCCCACGAGCTTTCGAGCTAAGAGAAGAAATCACAATTTTTCCTAGACCTCCTGATTCACCTTTGACAAGAGGGAAAATTTGTCTATACCTTAGGTTATAAAGTATCTCCCAAAATTCTTGTTCCCCATAATGATCAGAATATGTAGAGGTTATAGGGGAAGAAATGTCCAACGACAGAGATGGAGAATATGTAGAGGTTATAGGGGAAGAAAGGTCCAATGACAGAGATGGAGTGAGACAATTTAACCAAGAAAGAACACACAAAGACACATGGTGTGAGACTCTAGACCCAAAACCCCTTGAAGTAGAACTCTAATCATTCCCCATACCCAAAAGAGAATTTGCAATAAAATTAACATTAGGAAGGGGTGAAGGAAAAACTATTGGATGTGAAACCAAGGTTGACATCGCTCCAATAGCTTGTAGGGGAATCCCATCCCCATCAAATTAATCCTAAGATTGTGGGCTTGCTTCCATCTGACTTGAGATTGATGTATCCTCCTACATTTTACCTCAGTCTTAGGCCTCCCTTCTCCTTCCCAAATGCTCACCCCTGATCTGACAAAGTATCATTCTTCTATTTTTTCTTGGCCTCACCCTGTGCCAAGCCTTTTTTAAAGGGATGCTTTTAATGGTTGACCATGTGCCCATAGTTATGACATCTCTTGTACCTAAACAAAACTCCTTCATAGTCATGCACTTGAAGTCTCTCAACCCCTTTTTCAATGTTGATAGTTTCATGTAATCCATTATGTAGGTCCAAACTCACAAGGATTCTGGCTATTGACATATCCTTGGTCTCCTTAAAAGAGTAGCCAACATCCTGAAACATCCCAAGGCTATTTATAAATCTCTATAACTCTTCTCATTCCACATATGAGAAGGAAAACTAGGTAATATAACCCAAATGGGGAAAATATCTATACACTCATGGCTTGCATTAAAGAGAAAGAACAACAATTTGAACATGAATGAGGTTGAATCAATAGACTAGATATATTTGGTGATTTTTTCTTCATCCTCATGTGCAGGCTGAAGTTAATTTGGATCTGACCCTTTTCTAAAGAGAAAATTTCAGGAGGGGTTTTTACCTTTGGGGAAATCGTGTCCCTTAGCCACTCCTGTAGAGTACATATGTTAAATTTATTCCCTCTTTCCCTTCCAACCAGATATTTCATCACCAAAGGATCCACTTGCACCATTCTCGCATCATCCCCTAGGCTGAGCCTATCAGTGGTAGGAATTTTGACACTCTTCAAAAACCTATTCTTCCTTGTCTTTAAACCAAACCTGATTGCACTCTTAGTAGGAAAAAGGGAGTCCTCCACTCCACCACCTTCCTTAGATTGACCACCACAACCTTCAAGCCCCGCCAACTGATCCCCTCCTCCCCCTTCTACCAGAAAAGACATTAAAAAATCTCTATAGTCTAGATGAAAAGATTCATCCACCTACTCTGCTACTAAGACCTCACTAGAGACCATCAAGTGAATACCACCTTCAAATGATGAAAATGGAAAAACCCCCACCTCCAAAAAACATCCTAAGGATTTTCAAACCCTAATTCTTGTATCCCATATATACCCCTGAGCTGCGAAACTAAAGCCTTCGTTAAATTGGGGTTCCAATGGGGTAAAACCCGGAGACACTTCCAATGCTGACACACTACCAATCACCTAGGGTAAGGAAAAAACCTGATTTATTTGCACTAAATAACTTGATAAAAAACCTGCGATCACAAAACCATAAATATCGTTCACCTAGGTAGAATACCATACTTCGTCCAATGTAAGCCCCTTGAAAGAGACCAAACCCTATTTTGAGGGTCCACCACATTGGCTTGAAACTGCCTTGGAGTGTCTAAATTCCAAATCAATAACAAAAATTTCACCATGACCAGGGCTATTAGGAAAATCTATCATCTCTGACTCCTCCATACTACCAACCCCCTACATACACATGCCAAACTCTTGCAAATCTCTTGCAACTCCCTTCCACCCATCACCAACATGAAACCTATCTCACTCCTCCAAAAAAAAATCTCGTTTGTTCAAATTTGAAGAATTCTCTTACCTTTTATTGAAATTTTCCCTAGTTTCAATTGCATTTACTTTTATATTACTTTTAACCAAATCCTTATGTTGTTATTGTGTGAGATGATACCTGTTATCAGGAAATGTTGAAGGGTGATATGAATCATTGATCAATTTTAAATGTTTAGGATTTTCATAATCACTTGGCTAATTATAAGGGAGATAATCAAAATTACTAGGCAGTTCACAAATGATCATCATCTTCCTTATTAACCATCTCTAGAGGAGCTAAGGTACTAGGAAATTTTTGTTGATGAGTAGGTATATTATTTTGATCTTGGTTCCTTCTTGGCAGCCCATTTTTATTGAATTGAGGTATAGGAGGGTAATTAGAATGAATCCCCTTATCATTATCCAAAATTTCCAACCTATTGAGCAAAGAAATTTACCTTGAATAAATTCATTGGTTACTTTATCAAATTCATGAGAAAAAGCTTGTATTTCACTTTGAGAAAGGTCAACATTATTCATGGCTCTAGACTTGGTTTGGAATTTTTCTCTAAGATTATAAAAAATATCAACCTCTAAAAATAAAGTATTTTCTTCAAAGTTGATTGCATACTCAAAAGCTTAAACAAGGGTCTTATAATCTTTATCCTTCAGAATGAAACCAAATTCTCCATCAAAAGCACTAGTATATTGCAATAAGATAACATCTTGTGAAAGCTAATTAGGAATAATTTTGACTAGATTATTAAATCTTTGGTTAAATTCTAGAACATTTTATACTTCTTTCTCATTTACCTCATGAAAGTATGCAATCAATAACCTTCCATATTTCCCAGGTTCCCACCTTTTGGTGAAGGCATCTGTGAATTCATCCCAATTTTCGATGATATTATTAGGTGGGTCTCTAAAACAATACTAAGCACTTCCTTCTAAGGATACAACAAAAATACTTATTATCAATTTTTTTTTTCAATATAAAATTTATCGATGAACATGCAAAATTCATATATATATTTTTCAATTGAGACAACATTATTATCAGAGAATTTTGGCAACCAATCATTAATATTACTAAGAATCTTATTGGGATATCCTGAGAAAGGAGCCACACCAAAGGTTTCAAAGAATTATTAATCGATACCTTGTCCATTGGAGCTACTATTAGAGGAATATTAAATAAAAATTTAATTGCAAGAGACTTAATGAGGTGCTTTTCGATTTTTGGTTTTAGGAGGGTTAGTCAATCTTCTATGAAGTATTTGATTAGAGGTTCCTGTGTTCAGATAAGAGTGTGGAGTTGCTAGATAAAAAATTTAAAATAAGATTTGAGATTGTTGAATTGAGGCTTCTGTGATCCATATCAAGTTTATGAGAAAAATTTTTCTCCTTAATTCCTATTTGAGTTTTTGGTCCTCTATGGAAATCTCCCTCATTTTCTTTTCCTTATATTTATGAGATAGTCCTTTTCATGACTAATTGAATGGGTTAAAATTATCTATTATAAGGTAACTATTTAGATTTAAGTAGTAAGTTCAAGTTCACATTAGATAGCTTAACTAATAAATTTATAATAAGTTACCCAAACCATTAATGATAAGTATAATACTATTCTAATAATAAGAATAATAATTTAATAATATTTAATATTATAATTTTAGTTATTAAGGATAATATTAAATCCATACTATTACTAATAGTTATAATCCCTAGATCTATTAATATATGTTAACATTTGACTCATTATTATAGTCCCTAGATTTATTATTTTAAACTCAAATATGGTTAACATTTTACTTAAAATAACACTCAATACCAACCAAAAAATATTAAAATAATATTCGTATTTAGCATTCTAGACTTTAATGACATTCAGAACATTATAAAATATATTGATATTAAACACTAATACATTGAATAACTATTTATCTAATAATATTATTATAATTAAATAATTTGACTAGTCAAATCTAGCTGTTTCATGGTCAATTATAGCCATTTGTCTAGTCTAGTCCAATATAGTCGTTTTCTAGTCAAACCTAGCCATTGGAAGATCTGATATCCCTATTTAACATGCAGCAATGATCTGATTCTTCAACTTGTCCTGATGATGAACCACACTAGTTGGTTTGAAACACATCGACAAATGTATTATCATGTGATTTACCTAGAAATTTTTTTCTCATAACATTGATATTGTTATTAGAATTAAAATTGTGAGAGAAATAATAATTCACCATATATAATAGCAAGTAACACATATGATGATACAATTTATTTGGAAAACTTTAATGGGGAGAACATTGTAATAGATCTATTAATTGGTTAAAAGACACACTTAGCCTATTTACAAGCTTCATTACATGCAATTCCATGGGTCATGAAAATCAAATTTGACAAACTGAGTCAAATTTACCTAACAATCTCTCCCTCAACTTTGATTCTATGACCAATTCAAGTTTACCTAATATCCCTCTTTAAAATTGAGTTGGGAAATTCTTCAAATCTAATCCTCAAAAATAGAAATGTCCCCTAACACTCTAATCCTTACCAAGCATGCCCCAAAGGTATGCATCCCTCACTAATTTCTAGAGTCATATAACTATTTACATGTCATCTAAAAGTGTTTAGCTTCAAAGTTTTTTTCTTTTTAATTGTTGTTGTTATTACCTCCAAAACTATGGGAATGATCATTTCTTCGTTGCCTAACAATACCATGGTACATCTTTGGCTTCCAAGTCCTTAAAAGGTTGAGATACCTCTTTCTAACTCATCTATCTTTTCATGTCCATGTAGTAATCTGGTCACCTTAATCTTAACTTGGTCCCAACCATCTCACATTTTGAGATTACTTCACATGTTCCCCCTTAATCAAATATCCAACATCTTTGATAACTTTGTGCACCATTGCACTACAACATGTATTCCTTAATAACATGTTTCACAACATATTAACCTCAATATAGAATAAAAGTAGCTACCATCCTCATACATATTCAAGTGGTTCATTCCACATCTTGATCCTTCATCCTCTCTATGCATGAGGGATGACATGATGTACTTTTGCACTACAATAGAAATACCTAAATAATAGGGCTTACAACAAACTAGGGGATTAAACCTCCCTAAGGATATGCTTTACAATTTGGACCAAAATTATAACTTCACTTTTAGTTACTTACAATCAAAATGTCTATAAAAGTAGGAGATCTACCTTCTCTAATACCAATTTATAACATTAAAAAATGTGTATGAAAAAATAAAAAATAGTAATAAAACATATAGCAACAATACATAAATGATGAAATATTTTATCTTGGGAAAGTCCAACCATAGGAAAAATAAAGTGTCGGTCTATTAGTTGGCCAAAAGGAACCTTGCAATAGAGGATGGCTAGCCTGTTTATACACTTCATTACATGTGATACCATGGGTCACAAATATAACATGCTCAAAAATCACATACTATAAACTAAACAACTTTGAATTTATTACTGAGTCAAGTTTACCTAACAATGCTTGGTAATTGTAAGACACATGAGGTTGATTACAAGTCTTGTATCCAAAGTATAATTAATTTATAATCCTTTGTTTACTTTAATTAACATTTACTTGTTTCAGTTGGTGTATCTATTGGTTTTCTTTTATCCATTCCAAACCTTTTCAATATACTATGGCATATTTCGACTAATGAATTAAAAAACCATGTGTAGATTGCCCGAGCTCAATTCCATGAAAATAATTTAGAAGACCAAGATCAATCATCTCAAACTCTATCTTCATGGTTTCTTTTGAATCATCCAACTTTAAATTTCATATGTCTAATGTCCCCAACCTCTAGTCTTGCAACACTATGTACCATAACCTAAATTCCACCACTTAATTGATTAATATTTGTGCAAAAGCACATAAGCTATAATTTCCATTATTAAACTCAAGTATTGAATTTATTAACAACAACAATTTTAAAACAATATAGAATTATAATGCATAGTGGATATGTGATCCAGGTGGATATTGGTGGCCACCTGCCAAGTCCACCTGGACCCCCACCATTGTCTTTCTCAGCATTTTCAGTTTCCTTAATTGTAGCACAACTTACTATTTTTAGCAGTTTTTCGGGTCCTGAACTTCCGGAGCCGTTTTGAGGCCCTAAACGACGTTTTTGGGGGAATCCGGGGGCAACGTGGGTCCATGCCATGGACTGATGTTGCCTGTTCCAACAATGATAGTGCTCGAATAGATCTTTCTAATGAGCTATTGTACGCGTCAAACGGAGATCATATGCTAAAGTTACGACCCTGGGAAGTTGATGTACCAACTTACCCCCAAACGGGGCCCACAGTTTGGCGTTTCATCTCCTAGGGTTAGGTTTGGGAATGTTAAGGGTTTTTCATTGTTTCTCAACAATAAATAGGCCTTCGAGCCTCATTGTAAGTCAATTCAGAGGCATGTAGCCCACACATCTCTTCTCAGAGATAGCTACCATCGCCCTAGCTAGTTTATTCCCATTTCTGATTGTAAGCATATTTCAGTATTTTCCATTAATGAAATGAAGTATTATTTCCGCTGCATATTTGTGTATATGGTTATCTCTGTAATTTGTTGCATTCCTGTTTAAATCCGGATCACTATGTATTTTGCAATCCGCTCGATCCGTTGCCTAAAATAACATAGACACACACCAACACATGAGTCTATAATACCTTCATTCAATAATTCTCTAACTGAGATCACTCAAAGGGTGATTTCCAGATCAAGTGGTATTAGAGCTCTGGGCTGTAAGGTTAGACAAGCTTCTGTTGGTTTAGCTGTGAATGCTCACTAGATCAAAGCTCAAATTAGGAGAAGGAGAGTTGGTCGAAACTAATCCTAAAATTGGGAGAGTCTATCCTCGGAAGACAATGTCAGAGGAAGGTTCTATGGGACCAGACCCTCAATTCATAGAAAGCTTCCTGGCCATAAATTCCATGGTAGAAGAAATGTATAAGGACTTTAGAAAACACAAGGATGAAGATTCATCAGGCTCTAAACAAGAAAAAGGAGAAGATGAATCACACTTCCATGACCACTCAAAAGGAAAAGGGAAAGAGGAAAGATTTCTCACACCTCCTAATAGTCCTGTACATAACAAGAAAGCATCTTTGATTAAGCTAGATGTTAAATTTGATTTTCCTATATATGATGGAGAGTTAAATGCAGAAAAGTTGGAAAATTAGATTAGACAAATTGATGTGTATTGCAGAGTGCAGAACATCGACTTAGAGAAGAGCAAGATTTAGCTGGCAAGCCCACGCCTTGGTTTGGTGGGAAGGCAGAACCCAAGCTGACATGAAAAGACATGGTAAGACCATCTCTGTCTGGAGTGAATTTGTGTCTGCGATCAAAAATCAGTTCTATCCATTGGCCTACATGCAACAAGCCATGATGAGTTGGCAGACTTTTCGACAGTTGAAAGGGAAAAATGTGTAAGGGTACACTCAAGAATTTAGAAAGAGAGCATTGATTCTAGGAATCTCATTAGACTCACTTGAAACTCTTTCGAAGTACATTGGTGGTCTACACAGCTACATGAGGCACACCATCCTCATGTTTAATCCCACAAGTATAGATGAGGTATCTATACAAACTACTCATCTAGAAGTTAGAGGAAAGAATGGAAATCCATAAGTTGGGGAACCATCCCAACCCACTGCAAGCAAGCGAAAGGAGAAAAGAAACAGAAGTGGAAAGCAAGGAAGGCTAACACTGCATAGAAAATCAAAGCTTCATGCACTCGCTGTAAAAAGGATGGGCATGATGATGAGCATTGTTGGATTCTGTATCCAGAGCTAAGACCTAAGAAGTTCAAGGGAAAGAAGAAGAAGACTGTTGTAGCTATTCAGAAAGATTTGGGGTCGGACTCAGGAGATGAAACAAACATTGCAGCCACAAGAATAAAAGGTAAGAATTCTGAAGCATCTACTAGTAATTGTGCACAATCTATCACTGATGAAGAAAATGAGAGAAAAAGACATGAGCTTTTCCACATTCGAGTTATTTCCAAACATCAAAAGATTGATACTTTGTTTGATAGTGGCTCACAAGTAAATTTATTTTTTGAAGCAATTGTAAAGAAATTAGGATTAGCAACTACACCTCACAAGAAACCATACCAATTAGGATGGTTGGATGATAAAGCACAACTACAAATGACTAGACAATGCAAACTCAAGTTTTCTTTTGGGTCATCATTTGTAGATGAGGTTGAGTTAGACATAATTCCTCTGGATATATGTGGAATTGTTTTAGGAAGTCCTTACTTGTATGATAGAAAAGTTATTTTCTATAGAGCTGAGAACAAGTATCTACTTGTTAAAGATGGAATTGAATACTTTGTAAGAGATCATAAGTTGAAGAATAGTTATATTCTCATAAACTCAGGGCAGATGAAAAGAATGATAAATTCATGCAAACAATTCTTACGGATGGTTGTAAAGGAAAATAAACCTAATAAAGCCAATGTATTTGAGGGCTATAATGCTAAAAAACAAGCTGATTTAGAAAAGGTTGTTCCAGAGTATGATATCTTGTTTCAAGAACCTAAAGGTCTGCCACCCAGAAAGGAAATAGTACATGCTATTATTTTGCAGCAAGATGCTCCTTTGCCTAACATTAGAATGTACAGGTTTTCTGCTTTAGAGAATGATGAAATCAAGAAGCAGGTGCAGGAGTTGCTTGAGAAGGGATTTATCGGGCCTAGTACATCACCATGTGGGTCACCATTCATTTTGGTGAGAAAGAAAGATGGCTCGTGGAGAATGTGCATTAATTACCGAGAACTCAATAAGATAACAATAAAAAATCGTTATCCCCTTCCTCACATAGATGATATTTTAGATCAATTTAAGGAAACTATTTTTTTTCACCAAGCTAGACTTGCACAGTGGATACCATCAGGTCAGAGTTGCAGAACAAGATGCATGAAAGACTGCTTTCAAAACAAAGAAGGGATTGTATGATTGGCTGGTTATGCCTTTTGGCTCAACTAACGCTCCCGCTACTTTCATGAGATTAATGAATGATGCACTCAGACCTTTTCTTGATGATTTTATTATTGTGTATTTAGATGACATTCTGATTTTTAGTAAAACGTGGGAAGAACACTTAAGGAATGTTAAGCAGATACTAGATGTTTTGAAAAGAGAAAAACTTCATGTTAAACTCTCAAAATGTGAATTTGGCAAAACATCTCTGAATTATTTGGGTCATATAGTAGGGGGTGGTGAATTGAAAATAGATCCCTCTAAGGTGGCAGTCATTGTAAATTGGCCTAAACCCAAGTCTTCTACAGAAGTGAGAAGCTTCTTAGGGGCAACACAGTATTGGAGGAAGTTCATTTCTAACTTTTCCTCAATTGCAACTCCCTTACATGATTTAACAGGATTGAACAAGGTATTTCAGTGGGGAGGCAAACATCAGAAAGCCTTTGAAACCTTGAAGGAAAAGATTAGTACAACACCTGTAATAGCACTGCCTGATCTGCAAAGACCATTTGAGATCCAAACAGATGCCAGTGATTATGCCATGGGAGCAGTGTTAACACAACACAGTAAACCCATATGTTATCATTCTGAGACTTTTAATCCTGCAATAGTTAAGTATCCTACATATGATAACGAATTGTATGCATTAGTTCAGACTGTGAAAAAGTGGAAACATTACTTAATGGGAAAAGAGACAGTAATACATACTGATCATCAACCACTTCAATATCTACACTCCCAAACTAAGTTGCAGCAATCAAGGCACTATAGATGGATGGGTTTTCTACAACAGTTTCATTTAGTCATGAGATATAAAAAGGGCATACACAATAAAGTTGCAGATATATTATCTAGAAATATTATAAATGCATATACTATACTTAAGCATAATTATGTGCTACATGAAAGCTACATTGAACAATATGCTCAAGATATAGACTTTAAATATGTATATGCAACTTTAAGTCAAGGCAAAAGAGTAGAAGAATTGGATTATCATGTAAAGGACCGACTCTTATATCATTGTGGGAATTTATGCATTCCACAAACTGAGAGAGTAAAGATAATTAGAGAAGCACACACTTTTATGATATTAGTTCATTTTGGGGTAAGTAAAACAGTTGCACAACTGCAAAGATTTTGTTATTGGCCAAAAATGAATGAGACAGTTTCTATATATGTAAGAGGGTGTACTGTGTGCTAAAAGCATGTCCGACAACAGAAAACTAGGCTTGTACACTCCATTACTAGTACCTTCTCACCCTTGGGAAAGTGTTTCCATGGATTTTGTTGGAGGATTGCCTAAATCGAGGAAAGGTCATGATTATCTATGTGTTGTTGTGGATAGGTTCAGCAAAATGTGTATTTTGATACCTTGTAATAAACAGATTACAGCTGAACAAACCGCAAAACTGTTCTTTGAACATGTATGGGTTCATTTTGGATTACCCGCTTCCATTGTATCTGATCGAGACACCTGATTTGTGGTCAAGCTTTGGTCAAGTCTGTGGGAACTGATGGACACCAAACTGAAGAAAAGCACATCTTTTCATCCACAAACTGATGGCCATAGAGAAGTAGTTAACAGGATAGTGATCCAGTTACTCAGAGGATCTTGCAATTAACATCCTAAGCTTTGGGATGAACATTTGTGTTATGTGCAACATGCTTACAACAAAGCAAAACATTCTTCTACACGGAGATCTCCTTTTGAGACCTGTTTTGGTTTCACACCAAGGTCTCATTTGGATTTTGTCTTTGGTAAAGATACCTCAGTCGAGGGACACAGTGATGTGGACAGGGCAACTGGGTTCATTGAACAAATCCAGGAGATCCACCAGGCAGTACAGGAACAGCTAGAAAGGAACCAAGCCAAATACAAGGCAAGGCATGACAAGCATCAGATGGAGCATAGTTTCCAGGTTGGTGACCAAGTCTGGTTGTACATCAGCAAGGACAAGATGCAAGGTGAAGGTAAAAAGGAAAATCCTATCAGGTATGGACCTTTCAAAATACTTGAGAAGATTAGTGAAAATGCTTTTTTCCTTGATCTACTAGCTTACATGCACATCTACTCAGTCATAAATGTAGATTGCTTAAGATTGCTTAAACCCTCTCTAATTGAGGATCCTGAAGAGCAGAGTCAATTGCCTTTTATTAATGACCTGCTACCTGAATATGTTAATGAATTACAAGAAGACACAGTTCTATATAGGAAGGTGAGGACGACGCGCATAGGAGATGTTGAGTACCTCAGAGTAGGGCTCAAGGGTTCAAAGCTGAGGAGTGCAAAGTGGATTGAGATTAGACAAGTGAGACAGGAGTACCCTCACTTAGTCGACGCTTGAAAACCAACTTTTGGTGGTCCAAAATCTCTTTCAATGGGAAGGCCGTGATCCGAATTGGATCCATGAAGAATAATCAAAGTACCATGATTGTATCAGATTAGGACAAACTTTGAATTCAAGAGCATAGAGCAATTAGAAAAACCTTTGAATAGTGGCAGTTGGCAACCAGCGTGGAATGACGAGGACCTCGGTCAAAGCACGTTGATTGAGGCCCATGGAGACTGCGTAGGAGGCAAAACTGGCACTTGGGAAGCTCGAATCAGGAAAAGGAGGCAGTTTCTGATCGTTGGGAAAAACCCCTCAAGAATGAAAGGCCCCGAATCGCTCGGTCGCATGGAAGATGGTAAAACCGTGGCGAAAGCGCTAAAGGCTAAAGGTGGGACCCGCGCTCCAAAATCGGTGGTATATCGAGGGCACCCTTGGGCAGTAAGCGGCTTTGGCTGAAACCTAGCGATTCCATTCAGCACCCGACACGTGGCAGGAGAGGGAGAGAGAAAATCGTCGCTCATTGCGCTCTAATTGTCGAGTAAGCCTACCGCGTGAAATGTGCGAATTACGTTGGATCTGGGGGCTCCAGATCCAACGCTGAAAAAACACTTGATGAAAGAACTAGATTCGACAGGGGATTAAGCCGAGATCTACAAGGATTTGAGGTTCGATTTGACCACTAAGGTGGCGGATGACTCATTCCACGATGTAACCGAAGAACTGAAGCGACGAGGAAAAGCTGGCATAGTTCGCAAGAGGACAAGTGGCCACTCCTTGTGAGTCGATGACCATGACGCAGAGACATGGAATTCCAAGTGAACAACAGCAGGAGATCCGACGGAGGTGGAAGGGGAATTGAGAAGTCATGAGATTGATTGAATTTGAAGCCATGATAAGAGAACAGAAAAGATCGAGAGAGAGAGAGAGAGAGAGAGAGAGAGAGAGAGAGAGAGAGGGAGGGAGAACACCGAGAGGAAGAACTAGAGAGAAGAAGATAGAGTCAGAGAAGAAAAAAGGCAGTGAAGCAAAAAGCAGAAAGACAGAGGGCCGAGGTGACCAAAGGCAGCGTCGAGAACCAGAGAGCTTGAGAGGTTCAAGCCATCTCTGAGGGGATCTATCGGGAATCGAGTACCATATTGGGCTCCTCCCATTAAAGACCAGAAAGGTCAAGTTCTAGTAAGGAAAAGAGTCTGTGTACTCTAGTGGCTTGGGGGATCCAAGAACCACCCTACCCAACATTGTTATGTTTTAGGAGACTCAATTTGAGCTCCTCATTATAATTCTCTGCTTTAAAGACACAATAAAAGAAGGCCACCACTGACAGCGGGACTGGAGACACTGTCCTGGAGGATAGGGTGAACTCCTTATTAATTGTTGTGTTCTAGTATTTGCTTACTATGTTTCTCTTGCCGTTTTCCATTTTCCAGTGTCTGTATATTTTGCAATTTGATCAATCTGTTGCCTAAAATAAAATAGACACACAGCAGCACATGACTCTGTAATACCTCCATTCAATAATTCTTTAATTGAGATAACTCAAAGGGTGATTTCTAGATCAACCCTCCTTGATCTTTACAACAAACTCACCTTTCCACAGAGAACTGCTATTTTTTAGATTTTCTTATCTGAAGATGCCAAAATGCCTAAAAGAAATCCACTCTAACCATCTTCTAATTTTCCTGAAGCCACTAGACATGTTACCTCTTTATTATCCTACCTCCTAGGGTATGAGAATGATCACATCGTAGAAGAATCCATTTTTGGATTCCTCTCCATTTTCAGTGTAGAATTTCAACCAACATTCATGTTTAATTACAACCAGCTCTTGGATGATAATATTCATGAACAACTAATCCATTTCACTACTCAAGGAGTATTCAGATACCCCTTTGTGATTATTCATATGTTTTTATTTCAGAGAGGTGATTTATTGCATATTCAACTTCAGAAGCAGGATGATCGAGGGATGGATCAATCAGCGATCTATTGGACAGAGTTATTCAAAGAAAATTCAACAAAGTGTACCTCTTCAAACTTCATTGACTTGTTCATTCATCCAGTTCTTCAACTTATCAACAGTCAGACAGAACCCAGGATTAATGAAGAAATCAAAAAGACTATGCACTTATCTTATCATACAAAGACATGTGACTGGTATTTATACCATAATTATACTGAGATCAAAGTCTATGGCAGTGAGTTAGCTCCCTACAAACTACCTAAGTATGTGATAATGAGAATTTTCTCATTGGAATACATAAGGCAAAAGATTGACATGGATGAGCTGCATTTTGTTTCAGCCAAGAAGAAGTCATAATTC